>OZ005743.1:158626266-158793949 GCA_963930735.1 Dioctria linearis
TAGCAATCGAACAATGTATTTGTCCTAAAAAGTTTAAATGTGGTATTGTTACTCCTGTCTATAAAAAGATGTCTAACAATTGTAGACCAATCTTACTATTACGTGACACACCTAAGATATTTGAAAAGTATATCAAAAATAGACTAATTAAATATTTTGAAGTTAATAGTATTATTTCTAAAAATCAGTACGGCTTTAAAAGATGCCATAAAGTGACTGAATCCTTAAATTCTGCAATTGATACTAATAAAAAAGTTATAACTGTATTTTTCTTAATAAACTTGATAATATTGGTATTAAGAATAATGTTCTATCACACTTTCGTTCCTATTTCTCTGATAGGATGCAGGCTATGAAAATGAGCACTAAATTGGCCGTAAGGTGTGGAGTACCGCAAAGAACAGCATTGGGTCCTATCTTTTTTCTTATTTACTTAAATGATCTCTGCAGATTTAGTGAATTTAGCTTAAGGCGAGAAGTGGGCTACCACTGTAGATGATACAGTTCTGCTATTTAAAAGTAATGCCTGGCCAATTTATACTTGGTTATGTAGACATAATTTTGCACTAAATCTTGATAAGGCAAACTTCATGATATTTGGGGCTACTCCTAACATAAATGAGAACGTGTCCTTACTAGTCGATAGCTTTGTGCTTAAAAAAGTAAAACGAACTAAAGTCTACTTGAGGCTAATAAAATGTAGACTGCCAGATAAAATGGGACAGGCATATACTTTTTGACACCAAGAGGTTGAGGAGAACGATTTACAAAATCTTAAAGCTTCATGGTATTCTCGACTTTAGCTCTATGAGGATGGTTTATTTTTTTATAGTTCAGTCTATTTTATAAGATGATATTATAGCTTGGGAAACGACATTCACAGCAACAGTTATGCCACTTCATAATTTGCAAAATAAAATCATAAAATTATGTTTAAGAAAGTCAAAGTACATTTCAGCCATGCAAGCTTTCAGAGATTTAGATGTAATGACAATTCGACAGATCTACTGCTTTACGTTACTAAAGTTCATTTTTTGAATTTATCAAATTTTCCAGCACATTACACAAATTACTCCACACGTAGACAAGTTACATTACTTTTGGAAATTTAGCGATGTCCAAAACCCTTAACACAAAGGCATGCATGCAGGACAAAAACTTTATAATAACTGACCACCTGAGGTGAAACTATAAAAAATTAACTAAGATCGATGTGAAAAATCCTTCAAATATCTTTCAGGAAAATACTTACTTTATGGAAACATAGACATCATACTTTTACCAGCATGCTTTTCAGTATTTATAAACTTTTAAAATTTACTTCAAATTTTGTAAATATAGCTTCTAGTTCAAGGCTGCACTGTACTCACATATACAAGCCTAGCTTATGTGAGGCATTTACTTAAACTGCTTTACTGACATTTTATAATGGAATTGTTGTTGTACAATAATTAAGCTTCAATAAACTTATATTCAAATTTGAAAAAAAAGTAGGAAGTACCTATAACTCTAGAGACAACACATATTTATTTCGTCATAATCGAAATAAGACCTATATTTTCCCCATTAACGGCTTTGCAATGCAACAAAATTATGTATTACAATAATAAATAAAAAGATAAAGTAGCAAACTGTACAACGTTCCCAATGTTGACCGTTTTTAGTTTGCCTATTCTGAATTCAGTGCAACCACTTCATGGATAAGAAATCCTCATCCGAAAGATGTGAGCCTTTTATTTGCAATAATTTTTTCCTGCGGAAATTCTTGGACATTTTTCTTCAGAATTTATTTTTTTATGCTTTTGCCCAGATAAAAAAATGGAACATGTTCTAAAAAGATATTTTTTGAACACACACGATCGGCTCGAAATCGGTAAACTTCGTTCAGTTTCGGCAAAAGTATTCCATTAGATACGAGAATAGAATATATTTTTAAAAGGCATTTTGGAAAATTTTCCTTCCTGCCTCAGTACAGTACAACATAAAAATAATACGTTTTCGATATCTTATTTTATATCGAAATTACGTTTCGAAACGGAAACTCGATTAATGTTCTCAGTCAGTTCTAATGCCTAGTATGTGGTGGTATCTAGTGAGTAATTTTGGTAGTTAGTTTGTGTTTTTTTCAATTTTATATTAATTTGAAAATATCCCGAATATAGGTTTCATCCATATCTATGTATTTAATACCGTTTCGAATATGTTCTAATCCGTGGTAATTATTACACGATCATTTTTGACCGATGTCCGATGATTTCGCTTGGCACGGCAGTGCGGACATGATTCTTATAAAAATCATATGGAAAGAATTTATATTTTGATATCAATTCGTGTAGTCAGAGAACATTTTCTCATATCCTGTGGAATATATCGAGAAGATGGTAAGAACATGTTCTGTGTTATCTAAGTAGTTCAAAAAAGTTGAATTGGATTCAATTCTCTGGTCCCGTAACCATTATTATGAGCAAGCATTGCTAAAATATTGCTAAAATGATCATTATTCTTGCGAACTTTGTTTCAAAAATTTTCCTCATAAGATTTATGTGTTAGTTTTCGTATGGTCGACAACATTTCTGGAAACAGAAAATTACACAGAAATTTAGAGTAGAATCGATTTTTCTACTACTATGTAGACAGAATATCTGGATGTGATCCTTGATGGAATTCGCATAACTGAGGTTACTGAAATTTGTTACTGAAGGTTACTGAAATTTGTTATTTTGGTGTGTTATTTAATGACACGCTTCTGTTTAACAAGGACATCAATAGTATCACTAGTAAGGCTCACAAATTCCTTGGTTTGATTTTATCATGTAGGTACGAAATCTTTGAAACAATTTCAATCGTTCAAAGTGCTTTACCGAAGATTATACGAAGATATTGCAGGCACATTGTGTAGTTTGGCCTCAGTGGAAAATAATTTAGAATCTACGAGACTCCACCTCTGTTGAAAAATTATTAAAACTTCGCATTGTACACGGCCTCCACTAATCATGAACACCACAGCTAATGTTACCAGACGTATGGAAATTTCTGTACATGTACAGAAATTTTGAACTGAAAACAGAAAGCGGAAATCACACATTTCCGTACGGAAATTTTCAATTTTTGAGCAAAAGTACACTTAATCGATGACGTTCACCTGTAAAATTAATTCTATCAAACATGTTTAGTGTAATAACTGTGTCCCATGAAAACCGATATTAGAAAAATGCGTTTCTATGCTCTTGGCTGAATTGACTGATGAAATTTCAAACGTCACTTGCATTCCATATCGGAGTTGGCTAGGATCACTGACATGTATATAAATGGACTGCTTGTTGAACAAAAAATGCATGAAAGCAAATGGCACCACTTTCATATTCCTGTCTCTTTCCGTGAGAGCATACTTTCCCACTGAACTGTAACGACTAGGAACGAAAATTGCTTGTGATAAACCTTGTAAAAAACACTTCCTTCCACACATAATTATAATTTAACGATAAAAATAGTCCCAAATACTTTTGTGGTAAATTCGGTAAATACCACTAACCAAATAATTTAAATATAACGCCAGTTTAGGACAGTTGGTAGAATTGACAGTGAGAGCATACTTTCTGAAATCAAAATTGGTGCCACATGAAACAGGAAATCAAGCAGTCCATTTATATATATGTCAGTGGCTAGGATCAAAATAAATTTTTTATTTGTTTTAAATATTGTACCCCAGCGCAGTCGCACAAACTTAATTGTATTTTCTTATCACGCACAAAGTGAATACGAAACTGATTTATTTAATTACAACGCCTACTTAAGATCTATTGCATTATTTATTTGTATTATCTATGGCTCATACTTCTTCGTCTTCTGATGCTAATGCAGAGCAAAGTTATTGTTATCAAACACCTGCAAAAAAGAAATTGATTAACCGGCGGACAAGAATTGAAAAATTTCGAACGAATTTATTGTTTCAATCAATAAGCTCAAAGCAAAATGTACGGCATTTAATGCTGATTTTTCCAATAGAGAGTGATGGGAGCGGACATCGACACAAGCAAAAAATTAAAGCATCGACAGAATTTACATCAAAAACCATCACAATTTTTTTTTTTGTCAGAAGAAGGAAGACGTTTGTATAATTTAAAGCAAAAAATAACAAGTGGTGACAATAAAACTTTGTGCATTTCTCGCGGAACAGAGTGTGTCCATTTTGACCGCTGATCATCTAACAGAACTTTACAAAAAGTGCTTTACCGATTCCGAAATTGCACATGGTGTTAATCTTAAAAGAACCAAAGCAGTTGTCATTTCAAAAAAACGTTTTAGGTAAAAGTTTTACGGAAAATTTAATATCCAGTCTACAGTCAACAAAATTTGATGAGGCCACGGATATTTCAATGAAAAAGACTTTGTGCGTTTTAGTGCGGTTATTTGATTTGGAAACTATGGTCGTGAAAACAAAATTTTTTCGAGTGTGTAGAAGTTCCTATTCCAGAAGAAAATGTTACAGCAAGCAAATCTTGTTTTGATATTCTAATTAATCTATTTACTCGTAACAGCATTCCTGTCTAAAATATTATAGGATTTGGAAGCAATGGGGTCGCACAATTCACTCTCTTCAAACTTTAAAGACCTCAGTCCAGGCATCAAAATTTTCAAATGTAGGTATATGCGATTTTGTATATTTATGTGTCAGTTCAGGTTGCGGCTTTTTACCCGATAAATGAGAAAGTCTTGCTAGAAGAACTTATAATTATTTTCAAAATAGAAACAGGCAAGTTAAATTCGTCCAATTTCACATTTACTTAGAGCTAGGCCCCGCAGAAAATTTTGCATCCAGTTCAAACAGGTTGGCTATTATTATATCCCGTAGTAAATAGATTGCTGGAAAATTGGCCAGCATTATTACGAATTTTTACAGATCAATGCGTTTATGAAAATTTTTCTGATCCATTTTTGGAATATTATTTCTTATTTTTGGATTGGATATTACCAAAACTTAATAATATAAATGCATATTAACTGAAGAATATGGGAAATTGTCATCTCTTTACAAAGAACATCCTCAATGCTACATGTCATATACATATGTTCATACAACAGAGATACATAATATAGATGCGAACAATTCTGAGCACACTATGCGAACAAAATATTTATTTTCCTATCAAAGTTATTGACCAATTGCAATATATTGAGTCATCTGGAATAGAGAACTATGAAACCAGAGAACAGGAACTTAAACAAAATTGTAAAAATTTCTATCGTGTAAGTTGTAGTAATAATTATTAAGCAGAGATTTGCTTTTGTAGATCCGGTGTTATCGCAAATTCATATTCTATCACCGCTAACTGCTGTCGATTATAGAGCTCGCGAAGGATATCCAAGTTTGCTAAATTTGCACCAAAGTCTACCTAGAATATCGAAAAAAATGTCTTCTCAAGACCTGGAAGAAGAGTGGATTTAATTCCTGCATATAACTTGCCTAACTAGTTGAGATATAATCGCCAGATGAGTTCTTTTATAAATTATCCTTAATATTAAATGAAAATAATTTGAATACCGACACGGTAAATGTGTCAATTTTAAACTCACCGAAGATATGTAGGTATTTAAAATGAGCGCTGATATGTAGGTACATAAATATAAGTGAAGAATGATATTATGTGAAATGTGAGTCCTTTTTGATCTCTGAATTTATGTGATACGTAAAATATTTTTATTAAATTTAACACTGAAAAATATCGACTCGATCACAGCAAATCGATCACATCAAAATAAAATCCTAGAAATTAAAGAATGTTCCTCTATACGTTTTTATACGCTATAAGTTATTTTTGTTATTTTTATTTTATTTTTATTTATTGAAATGCAAATTGCTTTAATTTGTTGTTAACGAAATGAAATTTTTTATATATAATTAAAAAATGTTTAAAAAGCGTGTTATATTTTCACGGAAATTATGCACGGAAAATTAGATCAAAAAACGGAAATTTTCGTACTCATATCCGGAAACTTCATTTTCAATTTCTAGCAGCATTGACCACAGCCTGGCCCTGGACCTGATGTAGAGAAACCCTTAATTTTTTCTTAGAAAATTACTGCAAATATTTTCTTTAGAATTTGCGTGTATTTCGACGGCAACGGGTGCTTGGGGGTGGCTAATATTTGTTTTAGAAATTTACAGAAAATGTTTTGGGAAGAATTTTTATTCATTTTAGTGGCCGAATGGAGTTATTTTCAACCTTTCATGGTGCCGTTGTCAGCCGCCAAAAACGCATACAAATACGAATGAAAATATATTCAGTAAATTTCTAGGAAAAATTGAGGGCTTTCTTAAGAAGATTTGTTGAGTGTGAAACACTGTGGAGTTTCAGATTATCAATTCTATTTTAGAAAATTTAGTTGTATTGTATAGACAGGCTATACCATATGCCTGCAACAATTTGTGTTATAGAGTCTTTGCCCAGCGGGAAAAGGAAGCGCTCAAAGACGAATGCAAGAGCGCTTCTTTAGAAGCTTGCAGCGCTTTATCCCTCCGTATCCTTGTTCATATTTTTTTAAACGTGAGCATGTTCGCAGAGGGAAGCGCCCAGTTGCAGATTCTTGGGAAGTGGTCTTGGAGCGGTTGCAGGGTAGCATTCTTGGAGCGCTTGCAGCGTAGCATTCTTGGAGCGCTTGTAGGGTAGCCGTAGCAGTCCTGGAGCGCTTTTGGGGAATCCAGATAAGGACTTTATGAGTAATTTATGAATAATGTCAGTTTTATTTTGAATATGCTCCGTTTTATTTTAAATTAAATTAAATTTAACTTAACCGCACACTTCAGCCTACAGAATTAAAATTATGCATTTGAGTAATCTTTTTGCAACAAAAACGAGATAGGTTATGAATAAGCCTTAACTCAGAAAAAAGAGATCTGCTTCCGTAAAGCTTCCTTTGGTTATGGTAAGAGAGCTCTTCGGAAAACATTGAAACTTCTACTGCGCTTTCAGATGCATATGAGTCATCTAATCACAACAAAAAATGAATAAGCCTAAACTCAGAGAAGAGATCTGCTTCTCCACAAAGATTCCTTTGGCTATGGTAAGAGAGCGCTTGAGAAAAGATATTTTCTGGATATGGTGTGAAAGCGCTTCACATATTTCCCGTTGAGTGACTTTACCTTAGTCTCGGGAAGGGTATTTTACAGTATGCGTCCCTTAAATGGAACCCTTTTTATGCTACATATGCATACAACATTGAGGCATTAAGAGACATTTTGCTGGGTTTATATTCTTCAAATTTAATCAGTCCAGTTAGGAATATAACATAGGTTAAGTAGACTGTCTATCACAATTTTACTTAATCGGCCTTCTTATCTTGACGATTCATTCCTATTTAAGTTGCTTAATAATGAAATTGATGCTCCTGACATTCTCTCAAAAATTTGCATAAATGTACCATCTCGTCCTAGACGTCAACTACAAGTATTCAATCCTGAATCACATCGCACAAATATAAGATTGAAATCTTCTATCATTAGAATTCAAAGATCTCATAATGATTATTTCAATGATCTCGTCCTTTTCCATTCTTGTCCTGCAACTTATAAGCGCAATGCCATGTATAAAATGGGATTTTATTTTTTTTTATTATAATTTTATTTCTGTTTTTTGTTATTAATTTTTTCCTGTTCTCAATATGTCTTCCTGCGTTCACTTCTTCATTTTTTCTTTTTCCTCTTAATGTTCAAAAAATGTCATCTATAAACCATTGGATTATCACACTCCAATTCCAGTAAGATTTTTCCTAATTTGTGACAGATGTCTTCCTTGTAAAACAACAGTATCCACTGAACCGCTGTAAAAAATTAGGCTGTCCACAGGGAATTGTCTCTCTCCTATGTCATTATATACATTGTATACCAGTTCATATGGTGTCGTGCACAAAATCTAATTTAATTTGCCAAAGCGCTTCAATTTCGGTGAGTCCTTTATTATCTTCAGGACAGTTCTTCTAACACTAGCATTATCTAAAATTTGGTGACCGATGACGGCTGAATTCTAAGCTTCCCTTAAATCTGCATGTCTCTCTACCTCAGTGGTAACTGTTTTCACTTCTTTTTAGTTTTCTCGTAATTCCAAATTCTTTACATTCCAATTACAGGTTTTCTATTAAAGTAGCCTTCTTCTTTCCAATGTTATAAATATTTCAAAACTTTCACGACGAAACTTGTTTACTACACAAGAACACAATTATCGCTAACAAATCTTCAGAGAACCAAAAATAGTTGCCTACAATTACGAGTTTTTTTTTCACAGAAAGATTACGTAGAAATTTTTTAGGTGTAACCATTTACCTGGCTCAAAAAATAAAATTAAAAAATTTTAAAAAACAAAAAAATCAGTATGTCAGCGATACAAACATTTGTTCCATCGACGCGAAGCGATGCATAGCCCGCGCTTATGACTTTGATGAAATTTACAGGGATGATAATGTAAAAATAGTCGACTCATCGTTTTGATTTTTGCATTTTACGGCTCAAACCATTCCCCATTTTTAGCAGCACTAGATAGATTTTGTGAATTTTGAGTAAATTTGGTGCGAAAGAATAAGTCATATTTTCAAAAAGTCAAATCTGAGGACTGTCTGCACCACTTATGATTTAGTTGTCATATTAGAGAGCGTTCCATGTAGGCACTCTCAATAAAAAGAATTACAGTGGTGCGAAGTGTAATGTTCTTTTTTTTTTTAGAAAAAAAGTAATTTTTGAAGAATATTGGCCTAAGACCCAGTAGAGACCTGTAGCGAATTTGATTTTATAATTTATTTATGAAGACCTGCAATATAAAAAGTATTTTCCATTTTTATGATTTTAAAAAAAATTTATATCCCTTTCGCTAAAATGATTTTAATCCAATCGTAAGGTAGAAACATATTTTGAAAATATGCCCCCATTTTTGTTTTTCTTATATTTCCAAAATAAGCCAACACACGGCAGCACATTGGTGAAAAGTAATAATCTAACTGTGAAAAAATCAAAATACAACATGAATTAATAATAATTAATTACATTGATGAGTGTCTATAAATACAGGGTGACAAAAAAATTGAGAATTTAATATAGTGTGCAGTGTCTATTAGATTCAAAGTGCCGTTATTTTACTCTTTGTAGAGTAGAGTAGAATAAAATTTTTTTTTAATTGCTGGGCGGTAGTATTACATTTAAAATAATTTTTTCTATTATCTAAATGTCAAGAGCAACAATTTTTACAATTTTAGTTTTAATATTCCACTTATAAGGAAAATGATAACGACAAAAAATGTTTTTCACTAGTAAAACTTCATTTATTCTAAAAATAAAGTGTTTCTTGAAATAAATAGAAAAAAATCTATGACACAAAATAATAAATAACAAGAAAAAGAATAACAACAACAACAACAACTACAACAACAATATAACAAACAAACAAACAAACAAATATTATAAAAGTACAAAAACAAATCACAGAAAAAGTTTTCCAATTAAAAAACAAGGAAAGAAAAATGTTTTCTTCATCACAAATTGACAAAAGCTATAAATTCTTGTAGAATTTTCAGAATAATTTAAATTTTTCCACTGTTTCATTCTCAATTAATTTTATTTTTTGTTGTTGGAAAAATTAAACTCTTCCGTATCTATCCAAGCCCGCCTAAAATGTCTCGTCAGGAAGTTTAGTTTCTCCAACATTATTAAATTTTTTTTTTGTTTAATTTTCACACCTGCGGTTGAACATTTTCATGTATTTTTTATATTTATATTTGCAATTTGAGTAATGTCTATAAATTACATAATTGTATTCTTATTATTCAACTTTTAATTTTTTGTGATTCTCTTTAACAAATTTCTTGGTACGCCTTCATTTAAAATTTCAACAAAATATTTCGCTTGTCGCTTCATTTTGACTTTTTCCCAAAATTATTGCACTTTTTTCACTTCTCATTTAGCACTGATAGTTTGAACTGAACTTCATTAAATCCGATGGAAGATTGAAAGCTTTGCAATCATTAAAAGGATCATAATTTATCAATTTTCATGCACGAATAGGTCGCTTTGGCAACTAAAATGTGGTTATAAGGGAAAAGGAGCATTCTGTGAAAATGCACATAGAAAAAACTAGATTTGTAAATGCAAGCAAAATTCAATTTTCCATTTTTTTTAATGTTTTTTTTCCTTACAAAAACATTCTAAAATTAAAGAACTTTGAAACTGTACACTTTATCTTTTAATTTAAAATGTCTTAAATGATCTAAAATTACAATATTATTATTTGACTTGGCTATTGATTTCTTGCTTTTCTTAGTTTTGATAGGTAAGGTAAAATTGGGTACAGTAAATATTAATTCCGATAGATTCTACTATTTTGATATTATTTTACTAATTATTGTCACCTTATTTGAAATTAATTTTTGTGATTAACATTTACATGCTTATCTTTTGTTTAATGGTAAGTTCAGAGAATGCACATTGTAGAGGTATATGATCTGCAGGCTGCTCTTGCGGGACTCTATAGCGGTTTGGTAAAATTGTTGTTCGTTCGGTCCGTTTTTTTTTTACTTCGGTTTCGGTCTTGGTGCTAAATTTCAAAATTTTATGTAAAAAAATGCTTACATTTAGGAAATCACATTTTTTATTAATTTATATATACAGGGTGATTCAGATCAAGATACCTTCCGGTATACCACGCGATTCCTTGCGGTAAGCTGATCAATAAATTGTTCCACATGAGTATAATCCGCTTTCCCTTAGGAGCGAGATGTACTTTATGCACGATGACGCTCCGCCGCATTACTCTGCTCAGGTTAGAAGTTACCTTAACGAGCAATATCCTGCGCGATGGATAGGACGTGGAGGACCAATTCCTTGGCCTGCTCAATCACCTGATCTTACTCCTCTTGATTTCTTTTTATGGGGCTATTTAAAATGTACAGTTTATAGTTCAGTTATTACTTCTAGGGAAAATCTATGGAATAGGATACAAAATGCTTGTAACCATATTAGAAATAATAGTAATAATTTTGTAAGAGTAAGACACTCATCACTTCGTAGGGCACAATTATGTATAGACCAGGGAGGACATTACTTCCAGCATATTTTATAGAGTTTGTTAGTTTAAATTAATAAAGTAAAAATCATCACAGAATTATAACCAAAGCAATTGTGGGTCCAGACATAAAAGATCCTGTGATTATTGCTTGTATGCAATTTTGTGATCTGGCTTGAATGTGCCAATAAATCTGCAGTGCTAACACTGATACAGATATTGGCATGCGTTTTTTCTCCAGTGATAGAAACTAGTAGGGGCATTAATAAGAAGCAATAAATTTGGGTTACATGGAAGAAAGTTTTTGAAATAAATAACGGTATTTATGAAATTTATGTGTAAAAAAAATCAAAATTTTGGTAATATTTGAGAATAATTTAAAGATGCTTAATTAAAAAGTACAGAGTAATACACTTTGCGACAGCTAATATTCTTAGCTATTTAATAAGCCAACAATAACCAAAATCTATAGGGTGGTTCAAAAGTTATACTCATTTATTCCTATCAGGATTCACGAATATTGGCGAAACCTTCAACTGGCCACAGCTCCTAAAGGAAGGTTTCTAGGGGGTATCTGGAACACATTTTTGATCAGCTTAGCTCAAGGAATCGCGTGATATACCCGAAGGTTTTTTGATCTGAATCACCCTGTATTGGGATTCTGAGCAAATTTGTCTTTTCAAATAGGAGTTTAGATGAAATGGAAAATTTTGTAAATGACCTCGGCAATGCTGCTGGAACTTAAATTTGATATTTAAAACAACTAGGGTGGAATTTATTGAAGAAAATAAAACCAAAGCTTTGCTGGGGCAAGTATGTATTAAAAAAAGTGCCCAACTCCTTGGTACAATTTTTGATTATTTTCGAGCCAATTTTTTTTTTATTTGCTTCATAGCATTACAGAATTTTCGTATTTTTTTTCTGCTTCTTGTTTCTGTTCTGAGTGATGAGGAACTTTGGATGAGGTCGAGACGCTTTGTGAAAATTCGTCTTCTCGGCATTGCGTAGTAGAAATAACTATAATGGACGTTTACTTTTAATGATCCTTTTACTGTAAGGACCTTATATTTTGGTTTTGTCCGATTCAATATGCGATCCCCGTTTAATGTTCTTTTTATGATAATTATCTAAGGCGCTTGGAATCTTTCAGAGGAGATTTATTCTCTTCGCACTTAGACGTCATCCATGAGATAATTCACTCATTATTCCTCCTTATGAGTAGAAATAAAATCTTCTTTAGGTACATACGCTCACTAGAAGAACTGAGGTAACTAAGGTTGTCTTCTTGTTTCAAATAATTATTGGTGCCGTAGATGCTCCTGAGCTCTTATCTAAAATTAACTTCAATATTTGCCCATGAACTTTGAAAAATGACTCGTATACCCTGTTGCATGTAACTCATCATCGCACCAACTACGATTATAATGAGCCTATTTGCGCTATGCTCAGACCTCATTGATTTTGACTTAACTCCCACAAAATTGAAAAGTCTGCTTTACGAAAAACAGGAATTTCTGGTATTTTTGCTTACACTTGATTTTTTGTTTCGCTTCTGTAGAGTACTTTTCTCTTCTTATTATTTTATTATAATTGAATTTTTTTATTTTTCCCCCCTTTAATTTACACATATTTTGCTGTGTAAGTTTTATAATTTATTTTATTATAATTTTTTTGTTAATTGCTGTATTTTTTATTTACATCTGTTGTTTTTTGTTAATTTTTTTTCTTTCTAATCTTTTGTAATAGTCAGGTGGAATTTTTTTGTCCGGTTGGCCTGCTAAATAAATAAATAAATGAACTTCTTTTAGAAGGTTGTCACCGATAGCACTTCTCGATATTAGACCCAAGCGTTTACAACTGATATATTCAACAAAACTTCAAATGCTAATTTTTTGTATAATTTTTTGAAAACAAATCTGGTTAAGTTAAAATTTTGAAGTTTCGAATTTATGGCTCTACAACTCAGGTGTATGGAAATGATTGTACAATGGCAGGAAGCAATAAAGTGTTCTGCCAACTATAAATGTTGTAAAATTACATGTCGAAAATACTTGTAAATTGTTGTTGTAAAATCACATTAAAGCATGTAAGTACAATTACACATTTGTTGTGAAATTAAATTAGAATATGTAAGTTATATTACATTTGAATATGTAAGTTATATTACATATTTATTTGAAACTAAATTAAAGTGTGTTATAGATCCACATTTGTTGTAAAATTAAACCAAGGTGTGCTAATTAATTCCACATTTGTTGTAAAATTAAACCAAGGTGTGATAATTAATTAGAAATTTGTTGTAAAATTAAGTGAAAGTGGGTAAACTCATTCGATAACCATACTGTAAAGCACATTTTTTTGGTATGAATTCATATTTATTAAAAACATTTTTAAACATTTCATTTATATAGCTTAAAATTATAAAAAAAATACTATCGCAGCATACACAAAATTTTTCAATCTCTTAAACATTTCAATTTGTCAATAAGTCTAATGACTTTTACAATAGCAGTAATTCTGTTTTTATTTCCACGAGAGCATTTCAAATGTATTGAGAAGAAGTATCTCTGTAGGAAATCGTAGGACTGGGAGACTTTTTTAGGATACTGTATGTTGAAGTTGAACTAACTTGTAAATGTTTGCATTATTGCTTCCTTTAGACTCGTGGATTCGGAGTTAATAACATCATTGTTGGCGTAAATATAATAAATATCATCTGCATCAGTTTCTGATAAATAAAAAATAATAAAAGTAAAGAATTATATTAGTGTTAGGTATCTAATGCATAGAATATATACCTTTTTCAGATTAAATTCACCTGATTTAATTTATTTTAAGCAGATTTCAAAAGGACTCCACAATATTTTAAAGTAATTCAACTATCTTCACAAATCAATCAGCAAAACTGGTTTTTTGTCTTAAAATAATTCAAATTTTTTATATCGTAATTAATTAATATTGTAAAACACGTTGCACTTCATCTGGAAGAAATTTTGAATTAAATTCAAAAACTGATTTAATTTTAAAATACCCGTTGAAATTTTTTAAAAAAATTTGCTATTTGATTTGTGAAAATCTTTTTATTTTTCTAAATATTGTTGAAGTCCTTTTGAAATCTGCTTAAAATAAATTAAAGAAATTAAAAAAAAAATTAAATTAATTTAAAAAATTAAAAACAAAAAGTTAAAAGGAAACGAGGAAAAGTTTTAATTGTTCTAAGAGGTATAATTTATATTTGTTGAGTACCCTAGTCTAGATACGCATGGAATGTGCTCGAAAGGTTTTGAAGTTTATTTCTAGTAGAAAGAAAGTCTGAATTTTTGTATGGTAACCTTACGAAAATATCGCCACATTTGTTTTTAGAACCGTTCCAGAACTAAAATAACAAGTTGGAGTTTAAGCTTTTTAAAATTGAAATGTAATGATACGACGTTTTTTTATGAATATTATTACGCTTTAAATAAATTTCAGTAGCCTCAATAAAATAAAAGTTTTTCATAAATTACCTTTGACGTTTGTAGAATTTATCAAGCTTTTCTAACAATTGTTCTTCTTTATTTGAAACTATAGAATTTGCGAGTTTAGTTTTCAGAACTTCATTAAATCCATCCGTGAGGCAAAAATGCTCTACGTTTCCTTCTAAATTACTTTTTTCAAATCGATAGGATTATTTCATTTCAGAGACAAGATAATGAATGTTAAATTAAGGAAAATGAGTCCCAAGTCTGGCGATTTGTCATATGACTTCTTTCTTTCATAATCGCTAATTACACATAATGCATGATCACGGATTCTTCTGTGTTTTCTAAATGTATGGCTATGTAAAGAAGATTTTGTTCTCAACAATTTATTGCAATTCACATTAGGACACAAAATAAAACTTGTGTGTAGCAGATGCATAGACGAATGAGTTACAATTTCTCTAAAAGTATTACATTTAAAATTGTATTCAGATTGTTTACACAGATAATAGTTTTCAACTTTTAACATGTTTAACTTTCTATGATCACGAAACACATGAGATTTAAAGGACGCATACGTTTTTAATAATTTTCTACAATTTTTATTTATGCGCTGATAACTAGAATTCTCATGATACCTATGAATATACTGATGGTTATTATAAGCCTGTATGCTTATAAATTTATAATCACATGTTAAACACTTTATTTTTCACCTTTATCACTTATTGTCCGATGTAGTGCTACAAAGTACTTAAAGCGCATCCGAATGTCACAATTTCACATTTAAGAATGCTCATGCTGCAACAAGTTCCTTTTTTCCATGAAGAGTTGTAAAAATACAGTTTCAGATGTAAAATTAACTCATTTGTCTGTAAATTTAAATTTTTGTTCGTAAATCTAGTGTTACCGGTTTTGTTTTTACATACAAGTGTTGTAAAAATAACAAACACTATTTAAAAATAAGTACCCAAAAAATTATTTTTACATACGAAACTGTAGAAAAATAAAGTTTTCATTAAATTTATAGCATTTTGCTGTAAAAAACTACTACTTTTAAACCTGTAATCTTCAGCTTATTTTTTACAGTGTATAGGTTAAGAATGTTAAAATGAAATCATATGTAAGAAATTATGTTCTGACTTTTATTAAAATAAAAAATAGAAATTATCAAATGATTTCAATTTTACAAAACTATTAAAACCTGGTGATAGGAAGTTATAGAGCCGTTTCAAGAATCTTTTGAAGGGATACATGAGGGTCCTCTGTCAGATAATATGATATAATATTATTCATAAGTTATGTAGGATAAAAGTTGAAGAGTGATAGAAAAACAAAATTGCCCAGAACACCGATTTCATCTATCACACAAAACATATTCAACTCCCAACTGTCGTACAATCTTCTGCATACCTATTTCAACACATTTAATATCAACCGCTCCGATACGATACACGAGAATAAAAATTTTGTAAAATGGAAATTATTTTCCGATTTATATTTAGTTATAGTGGTCCGTACAACAAAAGGAAAAAAAAAACGGAACCATTATAGGATCGTTCGTGCGTCCGCCTGACTGTCTGTCACAGACGTTTTTCTCGAAAACGACGTGACGTAGGAATTATAAATTTTTTAAATTTTTAATGGGGTAGGTTAAGCCTTTCAAAAATATATAAAGGGTGTTCAAAATTGAGGTATCATTTTAATTTTAATAAAAACAGACTTTTTTTTTAAATATTAAATATATTTTTATTTTAATTTATTACAAGTAGGTTCCGGTTAATAATGAAAAATTATGTCGGTCAAGTGGCCCCTCCGTACTGGCTCGGTAGGCTCCCAATCTTTTACCAAAATTCTGAATCACGTTGTTCAATAAACTGTTGTCAATGGTTGAAATCTGCTCGATAATGTTGTTTTTAAGCTCTTGAATTGTTGTGGGATTATTGCTGTACACTTTCGATTTCAAAAAACCCCACAAAAAATAATCCATCGGTGTCAAATCGCATGATCTTGGTGGCCAATTCACTCCTCCTCTACGAGAAATAATGGGATTTTTGAACTTTTTCTTCAAAAGATCCATTGTTTCTCTTGCTGTGCTGTGTGGCAAGTGGCACCGTCCTGTTGAAACCACATATTGTCTACGTCCAAATCATCAATTTCCAGCCACAAAAAGCTTCGGATCATCTCCCTGTAGCGATTTCCATTGGCCGTAATCGCATTTTCATTTGCGTTTTCAAAAAAATATGGTCCGATGATTCCTTCTGACCACAAACCACACCAAACCGTAACTTTTTGTGGATGTAATGGTTGCTCTAAGATAACCCTTGGATTCTCTTCACCCCAAATGCGGCAATTCTGTTTATTGACGTAGCTATCGAGCTGGAAATGAGCTTCGTCGGTGAAGATAATTTTGTTAAAATTACATCTTGAAAACTTTTACCATTTTCAAAAAATGTTTTAATAACAAAAACACGTTGTTCCTTCATGTAACGTTCCATATTAACTAACCGGAATGTATTTAGAATATGTCTGCAGAAACATCGTATTAAAATTCCTTGGAGAAAAAAAATGGCAGCAAAATCAAAATGATACCTCAATTTTGAACACACGTTATATACATTTTTTTGTATTTTGTGGGGTTTCGTTTGGAATTAACGGGGTCCATACAAGGAACGACCGGAACGGATCCATAATTAGTGGAGCTGTCGTTCACTTCGTTCACAGGTTCATAACTAGTCGGAATAGTCAAAATCATACTGATTTTTTTGGAATGTGGGAATGTGACATTTGAGACGCTCCCTAATCGATTCGCCTTTTCTGGTTACATATATTAATATTGTGTAGGAACTTATGGAACTTATTTAATTTTATTCGTACATCCTTAGAACATCTAAGAAGCATAGGAATGCGGGTATCATATAAAATTTGTGTTGGTATATGAGTGAAGCCAAGATTACTTCCCTTGACTCAAAAGGTAGTAAAAAAAAAACTCCAACTTACCATTCCATTTAAATTCGCCACTGCAATTTATAAAAATAACAAAAAAATCATTGAGATTACTCTGAGTATCTTAATTACATTTATTATGTTGAAAAGCAGTTACTTAAAACATTTATCCTTCCGGCTCCGAAATTATAATTCATGTGCAAAATCACTTTCACTCTGTCATCCCATTAGAGTTCACAAATTTGCATATATACGATATACGAGAGTGTATGTACAAATGTACTATACATACTTATATGTACTTAAGAATTCATGAAGTTTCAATCCACACACACACACACACACCCACCATTGAACAGAAATATTATATATCTCCAATTTTATGATTTGATTGCGCTCATTGACACGCCATTATCGCTCCCTATTTCGTCCTAGAAATTGAACTGTACGTGAACGTTTGAAACAAAACCACTTAAATCTTAACGACGACTTCTAAGAAGATGAAAGCCTTTCTCCGCTCTAGCCTGACTGTTGAGTTGAACTGTGTTGTATTAGTATGTGCATGCCTTTAAACATTTCCTCCCTTTTTCGATACGGAAGAAGAAGGTTTTTATTTTCTTAGATTTTCCATCCTTTAGACCTCTCTTAGCATTATCGAAGGGTGGAAATGCAGAAACGATATTATACTTACCTAAAGCAAATGCAATCGATGAGAGAAACTCTGAGGCTCGAAGTCGAAGAAAAAAATTAGTTCACAACTTCCTGCAACTCAGTTAATTGGACTCATTGTGAGGTAATCACCAGAAAGGACTCAAACAAGTGACATTCATTCAAATGGAGTTAAATGAAGTGGAAAAAAAGTTCCATTTTCCTGTCAGTTGCTGATAATTGAGTTCACTGAACACGGCTCGACGACTCGACTGTGGCTCGCAATACGGTGGTGAGTAGAGTAGCGGTGAGGATTGACAAAAAAAGTCCTAGTTATATCCGTCTATATTACCAGGATATCAGATATCATTGGGTGAGTTTTAGGGTAGTTTTTGTTTTGTTTTGTTTTTCATTGTTAATTAAATTCGCTGCCACGAATTTTGCATTAAATATGTTCATGCAAATATTTACATGCGGTGTACGGGCTGCAGCATTCGTTCAAAAACGAAAGTATTTGACCTCAAAACATTTCAAAGAGAACTAAATCGTGTTTTATTTTTATGCTTAACATCGTGCTCATGCTCATTCTCACCAATTTGCACTGCGTGAGATACTTGAAAGCCATTGTGTGTTTACAGCTTTCCGGATGGGCATCAGACTTAAAGTGCTTAACGAAGTAATTTCCATTTCGAATCGGATTGCGGATGTTTTCTGTATAATTTCAAAATTCCTCGACTTTTTTTTTTGTGCTCGTCGTTTTTAAATTATTCAGGAAATTGATTTCCGATGTCATTTGCTGGAATATTCTTTATGAAATCATGGGGGTTATATTTAGCCGCGTCTTAAGAGGTGACTGTGAAGTCAAGAGTAACTAGAGCTTTATGGCGAAATGATATTCATATTTATGGCGGATTATGGATTAGTGGAAAAGAAACTCACAGTAGGGCCGACGGTAAGATCAATAAGCATGTATGAATTTTTCCGGGTGAATAAGATATACCCTGAATATGTTCAGGGACATCAGTTTATATGATTTAAGCTATAAAATAAGGCTTGTACGAATTAAAATTAGCTCACAGACATTTATCAAAAGGTTTTAACCCATCGTAAGAGAGAAATATGAGTAGCTCAATTTATTTACTTATTTATAATTTATTTATTATTAAAATTCACCATACTGAATACTATAAAAACAATTACGTATAAAGATTACAATGATTAAGAAAAGTAATTATAACTAAGCTGGATGTTTAGATGAGCTTTGCAGAGATAGATGGTAGTCTATGCAATCAATGACATCGTTAAAAAAACGTGACATTAATGTACTAGGTTTGTGCATGCCATATTTTGTATAGTGATAAGGAAAGTGAAAAATGTCATGATTCCTTAAAGAGCGAGCCATCCCAAGAAACAATTTTTTTTATATAGTAGTAACCGTAAAGTTTCCATTACCAAATTATATAACTTGAGTTATATAGACTAGTACTCGAAACGTGTTTCTAACCACTATAAACCCCTTATAGAGCTTAAATGGAGGATTATATAAAGGTTACCGTGACTTGATTTAGGTAACGTTGTATAACTAAAAGTTTTATAAAATGAGTAACCAAAATATTCTGCGGTTACCGTAATATAACTTCTTATATAACCCTTATATAACCCAAGGTGCTCCCGATTAATTTATTTTGGTCTCAGCAGTGGTTGCGGTAATGTTTCGGTTACCTTTATAAACTTTGTTTATACCTAATGGTGATGGTAACGTTTCCACAATGCTTGGAATTCTCAAACGGATTACTGTCAGTGATTGAAATGTTAAGGAAATTATTTTTCGTTACCTTTATAAAACAATAATATGCAAATATTTACGAAACCTATCTTGACATAGAATTTCGATTTTTTTTTTATTGTATTTTTATAATGTAAGGGTTTAATATTTTTATATTTTAGAAGTACAATTTTTCGGCATATATGGTGAAATTCAGCTGCAATTGAAATTTTACTGTGAATATCATCATAGATACTTCTAAAAAATACGGACCCCTCCAAAAATAAGCAATTTTTAATAATTTTAATTAAATATGACAAAATTTAAGATTTTCACTTATGTGACATTAATTCAGAAAAATTACATAACACACGTTAGAAATGTTATGTACATAAAAAGATGTATTTTCTTCATATAAAAATAAGACGGGAGCCATATATCTGCAATTTAAAAAATTGGCATAATCGACATTTTCTTTTTCATCTGCAATGGACGGATGAAAAAATGGCGGCTTGTACTTAAATGAACAAATTACCATTATAAAACTTCAAGTAGTTTTATATAAACTGAATGACCCTTATAAAACTTCTAGAACTATTATATAAACTAAAGGAACTACCATGCTTCGAAAATGGTCCTTATATACTACACTTTAGTCATAATATGTAACCTTTGGTAATGTTATATATCTTAATTATAGTCACAAAAAAACAGACAGTGTTCTTGTATACCCTTTGGTTATATTATGTTATATAAATAAAAACAGTTTTATAATGGCTTCATTCGTTTTTATAACGATCACCGTAGTTACTAAACGGCCACCAAAAAATTTTACGATATTTTATAGTGGGTATATGTATTACCGAAAGCTCCCAATTTTTATTAAAGTCACCTAAATTACTAAAAGTTGTCGAGTTATATAAGGGTAACCACGGATACCGCAATAAACACTTATTACCAATTAGTTACATAACGTTATAAAACTTTCTTATATACTTTCTAGTAATGGTTACTTTAAGTTATATTCACGGGTGATTGAAACATTTCCATCACCAACTTATAAAACCTGTAGTAACTTAGTTCCACGATAACCATTAGTAACCTAAAAAACTCTAATATAACTACATCACCAATTGGTAATATTATAAATCTCTTATATAACCACTGAAATTCTTATATAACCGAGTAACCATTATATACCCCTAATAAAACTACCCATCACCTTCAGTCACCAAAAATTGGAAAAATTGTTACTTGGGATGATCGACAAATTAAAAGCCCCCCAACAGTTCAGGGGGATTAACCACGCTTTGTGAGTAGTCAAAAGCAAAAGCAATTACCTCGAAAGAAATCCGTTTACTTTGATCAATATACGAAGGCAGTCGGGAAGGAACAGTCGAGTCGAGTCGAGTCGAGTCGAGTGTACCAAGAAGAGCAAATCGTACAAATCAAAACTGGACATAGAGACAAGAGACTTCAAAGGAAGGAAGTTTTTCGAGCACAATTTTTGAAAGGCTCCTAAGCCGGAGTTTAAAACAAAACTGCCATTCTCACTAAAAACGATACCGAACATTTTGGTGGAAGTAGTTGTTACGTGGGCCTAGAAACGGCGTAACTTGGTCCCCTTTCGGCTGCTAGTGGTTACAGGATGGGTTAAAACAACGGTCTTTTGTGCGCAATTTGATTTTCTTTATAATGAGATAAACCACAAAACTCACATCGGCAAACAATATAATGTTCCGAGGATTATTATAAACGTGTGTGTGTGTGTGTGTGTGTATGAGATGGCCGTTTAACGGCTATGTACATATTATGTGTTTTGATGTAAATAAAAAGTGAATTATTCTCTAATTATTAAAAATTTCATGCAATGTAAATAAGTACTTAGCTTATCATCCTGCCGTTTTGGAACTCCTAGAGGTTTTTCAAACGTTTCCTCCAGAAATTTCTCAGATTAGCCTCTCCCAAGTTCTAGGTGGCCCTCCTTTTCTGTCCGAATTGACGTGCTCTTGCCTTTTCCTCCTACTAAAGAAAGATTGCAGATGCAGAGCTTTTTGGTCCCGAGTTCCTGGTGTTTCGCCGTGATCGCCATCGTCTGTCTTCGGATGCTCCTGTTGGAGGTGGAGTGCTTTGTGCCGTTCGTCACAACCTTCCATGCACATTAATCGATTTTGTTGAGTCCGGCGATCTGGAGTTTATATGTGTAGCTCTCAAGCTCTCACACAAAAACGTATATATTGCAACAGTTTACATTCCTCCATGCTCATCAGCTGTGATATTTGACTTGCTGGCTGCATGTATTGATAGGCTTACCGAAGTTTTGCTGCCTGCCGATGAATTATTGCTTTTTGGTGACTTTAACTTGCCTAGTGTTAACTGGGAATACTCTCTGGACGATGAGGGCTTGCTTCCTTCTTTCTCGGCGACTCCTCAACATGCCATATCTTTTATTGACAACATGATTTCTTCAGGCCTAATGCAGTCTAGCGGCGTTATTAATGACTCTGGAAAATCTCTTGACCTGGTATTTTCCTCCGATCCCAATGGGACTCTCGTTAAGCGTTGTTTAACTCCTACGGTTCCTGAAACAAGTCATCATCCGGCAATAGATGTAGTTTTGTTTTTTGATCCTGTAACTTCATCATTTAATGCTTCTAGTAACTACTGTTATAACTTTAAAAAAGCTGATTTTGATAAAATGAATGAATGGTTATCCGCATGTGATTAGACCAGTGTGCTGGGTAAACGTGACATTGATGAAGCTGTTAACTCGATTTATGACACCTTATTTCTTTGTTTTATTCACTGTGTACCACTTGTTCGTTCGAATCGTGATTCGAATTGTCAACCGTGGTTCAATGGCTCTTTGAAGCATCTTAAAAATTTAAAGAATAAAGCTTGGAGGAGGTTCTGTTCCTCAAGGAGTGATGCTGATTACGTTATTTATTCTAATTCGCGTGCTCAGTACATTTCGTGTTTAACTGACTCGTACAACGATTATGTATTTAGAATGAGATCGGCTTTGCGTGCTGAACCAAGACAATTTTGGAGGTTTGTTAACTCTAAGCGCAACTGTGTCGGATACCCTTCATCGTTGCGACTCGGTAACTTAGACAGTGTGGATCCGTTAGAGACTGCCAATCTTTTTGGTGACTTCTTTAAAACTGCATTCTGTGATAACCACTGTGATATTAGTTATAATGATTTTACCCATTTGACGACGCTTCCGCTGACTTCTCTTCAACCTAAAGACCTGTTTTTCGATGAAGCGTCTGTCTCCATGTACATTTCAAGCATAGCTGATAGTTTTTCTGGCGGTCCGGATGGCGTTCCTTCCGCACTCATAAAACATTGTGCTACGTCCATCGTTCCTGTTTTGTGTTATTTATTTAATTTATCTTTAACTTGTGGTATTTTTCCGAAACAGTGGAAGCTTTCTTTGATTATTCCTTTGCACAAGAAGGGCAATAAGAGCGACATTACTAGCTACAGACCTGTCGCCAATTTAAGTTGTATTGGTAAGATATTTGAAGCCCTGGTTTGTAATGTTTTGTGCTTTCACTGCAAGCCCTTCCTGTGCTCTTTTCAGCATGGTTTTATGAAGGGGAAGTCTACTACGACTAATTTATTGGAGTTTACTAATTTCTGCATTTCTGCTATTGAAAACGGTAAGCAAGTGGATTGCATTTTCACGGATTTCAGTAAAGCTTTTGACCGAATCAATCATAAAATTTTAATTCACAAGTTGACTGTTCTTGGTTTTCATACTGCCTTTGTTAATTGGCTTCGTTCTTATTTATCTGATCGTATGCAGCGAGTCATATTCCGCTCAGCCCTTTCTGACGAAATAGATAATACTTCCGGCGTACCTCAAGGTAGCCATCTTGGACCACTTCTTTTTATAATTTACATCAACGATGTATCTCTGATTTTGGCTAATTCAAGAATTCTTTGCTATGCTGACGATGCCAATATCTTCCGCATTGTTTCTAATGAAAATGAGTGCGGATTTTTAAATTCGGACTTAGACACCTTTCATAAATGGTGTGCTATTAACTGTCTTCCTCTTAATATTAGCAAATGTACTAGTATGTCCTTTTCTCGTAAAAGGAGGCCATTGGTGTTTAATTATACTTTAGATGGATGCTTATTAACTAGACTTGACAAAACCAAAGATTTGGGTGTCTTCCTTAATACTCGTCTTTCCTTCGAACATCATATTAATTCAATCGTGGCAAGGGCTAATGCTACTCTGGGGTTTATAAAGAGATGGTCAAAAGAGTTTAATGATCCATTCATAATGAAGATCCTCTACTGCACATTCGTTAGACCCATTTTGGAGTATGCCAGTCCTGTCTGGTCTCCCTTCTATTCTGTATATATAAATCGCATCGAGGCTGTGCAGCGGAGATTTATCTGATTTGCCCTGAGAGGGCTTCATTGGGACAACCCTATTATTCTGCCTCCATATGTTGATAGGCTTAAACTCTTTCCATTAGATTCTCTTGAGAATAGACGTAAAACTTCCAGAGTTGTCTTTGCATTTCAGTGTACACAAGGAGTGATAAACTCCCCTGAGCTCTTAAATACTTTCGATATATCAGTTCCTGTGCGCTCCTTGAGGAACTGTGACTTCTTCGTTGTTCCTCAGTATAGTACAAACTATGGCATGCACGAGCCGGTTTCATCAATGTCTCGTCTCTTTAACCGCCAGTTTGATTGCATTGACTTTCATCTTTCAAAACGTCAAATAAGAGATCAGCTTAGTTCAAGTTTCTTGTTTTTCATTATCATTGTTATGTATACTTTTTATCGTTATTATGGTTATGTATGCTTTTGTTATTTTATTGTTATATTTCACTTTTGTATACTCAGTAATCAGATCATTGATGAAGTTCTAAATAAATAAATACTATTTTGCTTACTTTTTTTTCAACAAAACTATTTGGCCACTTTTATTATAAATATAATTTTTTTTTTAAATTTTTATTACTGTAGCGTTCTTCGATCTTGCTTACTTGTCGACCAGTTCGGAAGAAAGGGAACGTCCATCGTCTTCCATTATTCAAGTCCCTCAATCGGCAAGATTCGGTAAGAATGTAATCGTTTTTAACGATTTTTTATGGATGGCGTTCCGAATGCTATTAATTATTTTCGAATTAGCGTTTAAGGCGGTGACTTTTGTTTTATACAGACGCTAATAAATATTTGTCTATAATTTTTCGATTTGATAAATCTGGAAAGCAGTATCGCGTGTCAAGTTAACAAAAATAACAGCACGTAGAACTAGAAGCTCCAAGTCAAACAGGTCAGGTCTAAGAAGAAAAGTAAATTTGATCTAAGTAAACCACGGCAATTCATTTTGTAAATTCAATGAAGTTTTAATTGAATTATTCACGAATAAACTAAATTATGGCTTAGAAACTATTCCTACATAAATTATTGGCAAAGCTCCACCTTTATCTCGTTCGTAACATACACAGTTAGCATAACAAAGAATTGTCGAGTTAGATATAGCCATAAATACATCATTTATGTAAAATATGAAAAGTAATGGTCCTAAATGGCTGCTCTGAGGGACACTTAAGGTACTGTTTGAAACGATTATCGAATAATGGCAAGTTTTAAAATTGTTTCTCAATTGAATCAATCAGAAAAATGTTGTTTTCATTGTTTTTACATTGTCATAGTCGATATGCGGTAAAACTTGAGATTCAAAAATTTCTATCATCGTTGCTTGCTAGATTCGAATATGGACGAAGATTGGTAGAGAATAGAAATGTTTTCTTTAAAATTATACATACATAGATAAGTCAAATTATTATTATTATTGATAAATTCATATAAAGGTACAACAAGAGATACATCTTATACTTGTACCAATAGAAATAATTTTAAAAATTTTTTCTGGAAAGTTCAGAGAGACTAAAATTTTATATAAATGAAAAAGCAGCAAGAGTATACGCTAAGTCAACATCCAGAAGATTACTTAGCACTAATTACAAAAAATACGAAATTAAAATCTACTTAAGCATAACTTCATGTGGACTCATAGATGAAAAAAAAGAAAAGAAATAAGAGTTAAACAACATAAAACATAAGATGCCTCTTAAACGCACTGAGAGTGCCTGCGCGCTGAGCACTACATGGAAGAGCGTTCCACAATCGGAACACGTGGACAAAGTAGGAACAATCCAAGATAGATGTACGGCATGATACAAAGATAAGAAGGTATGGCCGATTCGAGAGGAACTTTTTGGGTTACTACGTCATGTGGACACAAAAGTCATTTGTCAAAGCATGTCAATTATTTTGTAAAATATCAAAATATTTGTATCTGTCAGTGAACAGAAAAAAGATTGCTTGGTTGCGTTTGAATGTTTAAAATTTTATAAATTTTTTATAAAAGAATTCGCTATATGCAGTTGTCCGATTGTTGACCGTTTTTTGAGATTACATTACAACAAATTATCATATCAGCAGTGCTCCCTTAAGCAATTAGGTACTTTATATTCACACTTTTTAATTTTATTATATACATCACAAACTGTTGTGAAATAATATGAAATTTTAGCTCTCTCAAATAAATAATCACAACTTGAGACAATGACAGATTGCACGACTGAATGACTTTTGTCATCCTATGACGTAAGCACCCAATTAACAGAAAACTCGGCCATACCTTGTTTCTTTGTATCATGGATGTACGGTAGCGTTGAAGAATCAAAAGATTGCGACCTCTCCGAGACTGTAGAAAATTAATATGTTCTTCTAGATAACCAGGTGCATCATTGTGAATAATTTTTAACAAGAAAATTAAATTAATTCGTTTGACATGAGCTTCGAGAGAGCAGCCTACTAATTTATTTCTAAAATGTGTGATGTGGTCATATCTGCGTAGGCCATAAATGAATCTTATGCAGTCATTGAATGCCACATCTAGTTTCCTGCAGCAGACAGAGTCCACACGACTGAAGACTAGTCGTCCACTAGAGAAATGCTGTAGGAGGAGAGTTTTTAATAGCTTTAGACCCATACTAACACTGCTGGCAAATAACCACAGGCGACGTAAGCCAAACAAGCATTAATGTGGTCACAACATTTCATATGAACATTAAGAATAATTCCAAAATTTCGTACCTTGTCGACAAACAGCAAGATGTTCCCACCTAACCAGACAGAGGGAAGAGACAGTTGATCTTTGAAGCCCAATGCCATGCACTGTGACTTTCCCGCATTTAGCGCTAATTTATTCGATATGGACGACTGCAAAATCCTATCCAAATATCTGTTAATACGCTCTACACAATTTTCCATAAGCCTAACTGGTCGACTCAGATAGATCTGCACATCATCTGCATACATATGTATACGTACATCTTGTAAAACTTTCGGAAGATTATTTATGAAGAAACTAAACAGTAGGGGACCAAGGGCAGATCCCTGGGGTACATCGCAAACTAGTGGAAGTAAATCAGACGATATGTCATTATCAAGTAAAACCCTCTGAAACCAATTATAGAGGAAGTTAAAAATCAACCGCAGAGCAGGTGAAGAGAAATTGAAATTATCTAAGAGCTTACACAAAAGTTTGCTATGATTGACACTATCAAACGCCTTTGAAAAATCAAGTAAAATTAGGATGCAAATCTCACCACTGTCCAAGTCTATTCGGATATCAGTACTTACTTTGAGTCAGGCTGTGTCACACCCATGACCAGATCGAAAGCAAGATTGCCATTCACAGATTAAGTTGTTAATCTTCAGATAATCCTGCATTTGGCAGTATATTAACTTCTCAAGCACATTAGCTGGGAAACACAATAAACTTATTGGTCGGAAATCACTGGAGGTCTCCTGAGAAGACTTCTTTGGAATGGGAAGCACGTTAGCACTTTTCCATAATCCAGGGAATAAAGCTCTAGTCAGACAGTAATTAAAAATTAGCTGAAGCGGACTCAGAACAAAAGGGAGTATGAGTTTCAGAAACTTAGGAGTGATTAGATTGCTGTGATTATCTCATCCACTTCAATACACCTGAAACTAAAGCTGGAAGCGGTAGAACTACCATGAACTAGAGTTAGAGAATCCCTGCTATTGTGTGTATGACTAGGAGTATATGATTGGCAATTAACAAAGTGATCATTAAATACCGAGGGGTCAATGTCACACTTCTTCACCGAATCTCTATAAACTCCGGCCTGACGTAAGTTCTGCCACAACTTTTTAGGGGCGGTAAGTTAGGACTGAACTTATCAGCATAAAATATTCGTTTAGAATAACGAATTTTGCTGGTTATCCGATTCCTTAATGTTTTATATAACCTATGACTGTGTTCGGTTTTAAGACGCTGATATTTCCAGTATAGAAATTCACGTTCTGCGATCATAGAGCTGATTTCACTAGTCATCCATGGGCAAGTGTAGGGCTTAATTATTTTTATCTTAACTGAAACAATTTATTAACGTAGTAAAGCAATTCACTTTGTCATCAATCGAGCTCAATTGCTCTACTGAATCCCATGGCGTAACAGAGCACTCCTCAAATAGTGCTTCGGAGTCAATATGATTATAGTCACGATATGAAAAAGTCAAGCAGCGTTATAAGTTTTAGATATAAGCACTTTTGCTCCAAATAGAGGAACTGATGTGCCACCTATCCTACCTGCTTCTAAGCCTCGTCGCAAGCGCCAGTCGCGCCAAGGAAAGCGACCTAATTTGCACCTTTCCGCTAGCAATATCAGTCCGAGTACCTCGACTGATGTCGCCTCAGGAAACGCTGTGCGTCAATTCTCGCTTGCACCGGCATCTAATTCTGCATCTAATTCCACAGCTATAAATGTTGCTTCACCTGTGTCCTCGTTTGGAAGTGTTATTGGTCCCTCTTTGAGAACAGTACCAAAACCTTCGAGTATTTTCGTCACCCATTTCTCTCCTGAAACGTTGTGTGAGGACATATTGAAATATCTAAGGCCCAGAAATGTTGCAGCGGAGAGTATTTCGTGTCGTAAGTTTAGTAAATCCTCTAAACCGGTTGCATCCTTTGTCCTAACTGTTTCATCGGATTTGCGGGACCGGTTATTGGATCCATTATTTTGGCCCTCCGGAGCCTTTACTAAATTATTTGTGCCTTCTGAGCGCCATCCCAGAAATACATCCAAGACAAGCAATGTTATTCCAAAAAACTGAAGTCGATTTCCCTTTACTATCAAAATGTAAGGGGGATTCGGACAAAAACTGTTAATATCTTCAAATCCTCTACTGCAACTTGTTTTGATATAGTTTCTTTCACTGAAACTTGGTTGCATCATGGCTTTCGCGATGCCGAAATCTTAGACAATTCTTACCAAATTTTTAGGAAAGATAGATATATTGACTCTGAAGCTCGCGGAGGTGGCGTACTCCTCGCATGTAAAAACCATTTCAATTGCACCCAAATTGTGGTTCCCAGTTTTTCCAACTCTCTTGACACCGAACTTATAGTTCTTAAGCTGTCTCTCTTAAGACACGACTTATATATACTTTGTTGTTATATTCCTCCAGATTGTATAAATATTGTTGATGACAAAGGTCAAAATTTATACGACCTGCTCATTTCAACTTGAAATTTTATCCATGGTAAGATGGAGCCTCTTGACGAATTACTACTTATTGGTGACTTTAACTTACCCAATATACAATGGGTATTAAACGATGATAACGAAGACTATCTCCCACTAAATAACTTGACAATAAGAGAATCACTCTTTCTGGACACTATTTCATCTCTTGGTCTCAGTCAAATCAGTAATGTTAAGAATGACATGGATAGGCAGTTAGATCTGGTATTTTCTACTGACACGGGTAACTTATTAGTTGAACCTAGCCCATTTATAATGTCTATTCTTGACAATTATCACCCCCCACTACTAATTAATTACATATTGCTATGAAACTGAAAACTTTACAAATTGTAACGAAACAGAATACTTTTTCAATTTTAGAAAGGCTAACTTTTCGGAACTTTCCAGTACACTTACATCTAATGACTTTAACACATTACTGGCTAGCAATAATGTTGACGAAGACGTTTCTAAATTTTATATAATTCTTTTCGATTTGTTTTCCTCTCACGTTCCCCGTGAGCGTCAGCGGCTCTCTAAAACGTCTCCACCATGGTTCAATAAAGAACTGAAGCGTCTAAAAAATAAAAAGAATAAATTGTGGAAAAGTTATATGAGGGACAAGGACATTATAAGTCACAACAACTTCCTCAAATCATATAATGAGTTCAAAGATCTTTCCTCTTCACTCTATGACGAGTATATTCAAAGTATGCGTGCGAAATTATTTAGTGACCCCCGTAACTTTTTTAAGTTTATTAACATGAAGAAAAAAACGGACAACTACCCCAATACCATGAGGTACAAGGATTCTGCTAGTGAGGATTCGTCTGAGATTTGCGATATGTTTGCTTCTTTTTTTGACAATGCCTTTGTCTCGTCAAATTTTCAACCTTAAAGTAGCAACTTCAGTCATATGAACGACTGTCATAACGTTTCATTCACTATCCTTCCAATTTCAGAAGAGGATATACTTGATCATATTAATAGGCTTCCAAATGACTTTACAACGGGTCCTGATGAGATCCCTCCAGCCTTTTTTAAGTCATGTTGCCTCTCCCTGGCAACCCCGCTGAGAATTATTTTCCAAAAATCGCTCGATAGTGGTTGTTTTCCTCAGCAATGGAAAAATTCTTTTACCATACCTGTCTACAAAAAAGGCAGTAAAAAAGAAATCTCTAACTATAGGCCTATTGCAAAATTATCATGCATGCCCAAGTTATTTGAATCTATCATCTACTCTCCGTTATCAATAATCTGCAAGAATTTGCTCTCTTCAAACCAACATGGGTTTGTTTCGGGTCGGTCTACAACCACTAACTTATTGGAATTTGTCTCTGATACCATTCACGGGTTTGTAAAAGGCAACCAGACAGATTGTATTTATACAGACTTTAGTAAAGCTTTCGACAAACTATCTCACTCCGTGATACTGTTCAAAATGGAAAAGTATGGGTTTCCCACAACGTTCCTAAAATGGACGGAGTCATATCTAGATAACAGAACATACCAAATCTATTTCCGCCATTCCATTTCTAGAGTCTTGAAAGCTTCGTCTGGCGTACCTCAAGGGAGTCATTTGGGCTCGTTACTATTTATTCTATCTATTGACGACATTGTCTCCGTAGTGAAGCACTGCAAAGTCTTAATTTATGCTGATGGCATTAAACTTTTCGCTCAGATTAAATCTTTTAATGATTGTCAACTGATACAGGATGACCTCCACAAATTTTATGATTGGTGCAAAAGCAATACTTTGGTACTCAATATCGACAAATGTGAGGTGATGACTTTCCACAGGAATCTGAATCCTATCTCTTATGTCTATGGGTTCTCGGCTTCCTCGATTCGCCGCGTTAGTTCTGTCTGTGACTTGGGTGTCAATTGTGACTATAGATTGAATTTTAACTCTCACATAAACCACATGGTATCTAAGAGTAGTTCTATGCTGGGCTTTATAAAACGTTGGTCCCGAGAGTTCTCGAATCCCTCCATAACATTACGTTTATATACTTGTTTTGTGAGACCACTTCTTGAATACGCTAGCCAGGTCTGGTCTCCTTTTTACAGTACACACATCATCCGTATCGAGTCTGTTCAGCGAAACTTCCTGCTCTTTGCTCTTAGGGACCTACCCTGGAATAACTCATTGATTCTTCCACCCTATGAGGATCGCTTGCAGCTCTTGAATATGCACTCGCTTGAGAAACGTCGCATAGTTGCCGATGTAATTTTTGTTCACCAACTCTTAAACGCGAATGTTGATTCCCCGTTATTAATTGACAAAATCTCTTTCCGTGATAATAGGCACAATTTGAGAAGGCCACCTCTGTTGCATGTCAACTCCTCATGGTCTAACTTTGGCATGTATGAACCTATTAATCGCATGTGCATTAATGTTAATAATTTGGCTGAGTATTTTGTTGTTGACGACTCTAAGCATGTCTTAAAAAAACGTCTATATAATATTTAATCTTTTGTTAAATTTAATTTAATTTTTTAACTTATTGTTCTATGTCGCATTGCATGACATTTCATCTGGTGTTTGGTCTATGTTTAGGGTAACATACTAATACTAACACCGACTAAGTGATGAAACGCATGTATTGTTGAGACGTTTATTTATTAAACGTGTCCATGCAGCGAGCTTGTGTTAAGCTGGTTCTGATAGTCAATAAACTGCACATAGAACGCATTTTTGCCTACCAATTTCCACTTCAATACAAATAAAATCTAGTACCCCAGAATTGAAGTAAGCAATAACTCTAGCCTTTAGCTTGATAGTAATGTAAATGGCTGCTCCACCTCCTGGGCGATCACAGCGTTCATGTTAATAATTTTGTTGATGCTTTCATAACAACATAAATATAGGAACACCCCCCCCCCCACCCAGCAGCATCCTTCGACACTTATTCTCGTGTATTTTTCCCTCGCAATATTTCCTCATCTAGTATATCATTAAAAAAAACATTTCTACACTTAATTAAATACTAATCTTTGGTAAAAAATCTCTGCTAGTTTCAGGCAATAGCCGCTCTTGATCTAGAGTTTGATAACATTTTTAATGACTACTTAAAATATTTTCCACTTGTTCTGATATATAAATTCAACAAAGTAAAAAAAAACGGCACAATCAGTCTCACTGCCAATGAATATGAACTTCATAAAATTTTATGAACAATTTAATTCAACAACCCTAGAGAGTTGATCCAAGATTCCCATCCGTAGTCATAAAATATTTTATAGGATGATGTTGATTGATCTAATAATTCCCTCATTTGTCTACCTGACAAATTATATAGCTACAGGAAAAAAAAATATATAAAATCAAGAAAAGTCTCCAATTAGCTTTACGCGGAAACATTTGATTTCCTCCGTGAAAACTAAGTCATGGCCAAAGAAAATATTTTCGTTTCAGCATATCAACCACACAGGTACGCACATTCGAGTAGGTTGATAAATTACTTTTACTCTGACATAGTTCGTCGTATCGTAGTAGGCATTGATGGGGGCGTTTTGAAATGAACAAATATTTTTTATTGTTTTATTTTAGAACCTGTTTACTCATGGCACTATCAATCTTTTGTCGAATTATATTTATATTTCATACAGGAGAAATAAAAGAATAACAACAATTAGGCCGGGATAGATACTTTTAATTCCGTAAATTTATATGGGAAGCCATTGACTACAGAGCAAACAAAAAAACAAAAATAAAAATAAATAAAATGAAAAATTCAGAAAACTTCGTCGAACAGTTCGTCAATTAAACAGAGCGCAATCTAAATGCCAATAAAATGGAAACAGGGTGAGTCGAAATTGCTACCTACTTATCACTCAACTCGTATCTCGAATTCCACTCTAAATCCAATTTATATCCCCAGGGGCCCTCTTCACAGACTACTAAGAGTCGTCGACAACAAGTCGAGTGCAGTTTAACAAGTTCTAAACGTGAAATTGATAAGAAAACAATTACGCGGTACGCTATAACAATGAAACGGAATTAATTACACAGCACCACCGAATTTCACGCCTACCCCCATTATGGGTCGCCTATGAACAGGACCCCCCCTCCTATCTGGAATTCTAGAGCAATCGACTAAATTCTGATTGTGAATAATTTATTCATCCGATCAAATATCATTTAAATCGGGGCCGTATCAGGTGCCATCGTGCTCAGCGTTTTCGATAGGACGAGGATTGGAAACTCAATAAAAAGTTTGCGGAGGCGGAAAGAAATTGCGAAGATTCACAGTGAATGGCGACAGTTGATTCATGAGAACTGAACTGCTATTTCGTGTGGTTATTTTCCAATGAATTCGATATTATGTTCGAATTGTGCTTGACTTGGATTTAATTGCTGAACAGATGACATGAAAGCTCGAAATTTATTGTCGAAGGTAATTTAACATGCAAAGCAAATGACGAAATGAAGAGGGGGTTTTGATTTTGATTGTTTCTACATCGGAATCAAAAGATGGGAGAGCAGATAAACTCTGAAGATTTGGAAAATTTTGGATTACTTATGGAAGAGTAATGGTGTAGATTTTAAGAAGATTTTTTTCTAGATATTTTTGATATTTTACTGTACTTTTGCTCCTTGTAAGGTGGTCACTATTATTTTGATTAATATGTCCCTAATAAAAATAATAAGCAAATAATAAGGAGAAAAGTGTGAATATAATCTAAAAAGCTTAAACTGAAGAAAACGAGGAAGAACAAGTCCAGAGATGCGTCACATTCGCTTAACCCTTGTGTTCATACAGATTTTTCCACCCTTTTACTTCAGGAATAGGCATTCAGGTGCCTTCATATATCTTGTATGAAAATTTATTAATTTTTATGGAATAACACATAAATAATGATTTATTTAACCTAAAAACTGTTCAGATTTAATATATGTCACTTCGTTAACTGTATTGTGTGAGAAAATGTTGTGTGGTAAAGTGTCTGCGTCCTCGTACATTTTGGTACGGTCATAATATGACAACACCCATCAAACATTGAGATGAAAAATCATCAGCCCTCGCGATGATTGGAAGATATTTTCCAAATGATTCAAAGGTAACTCATCACGAAATCTTGCATTCAGGGCACATTCCTTCCCGAAGAACGTGACATCCACAATAAGCAGATGATAATCTTCCCCGGTAAACTTTGTCTGCGTGAATCATCCACATATCATCTTGCATGCTGGGCACCTGCTAGTTACCAACACACGTTCCCAAACTTCTAAGTTTGGATTCACCGAAACCAGCAAAGTTATTTTTGCTCATATGTCCTAAAACAAAAAAAAACAAAATTTTTAATGTTGTCAACTATGAATCAAGATGATCAATTGATAAAAAAATAAGACCGATATGATACATTATTACAACATCACTAAACGGGCACTTTCTCGTCAGGGGTCATAAACACAGGATGCGGCATTTTGATGATCCTGTATGCAAAGCAAGTGGAGAGGAATCTGAAACGGTTACTCACTTTTTGTCACTGTCCGGCTCTCTTTCAGGAAAGCGGCATAGATCCCTTGGCTCACACCTCCAGAACGAACTGCATGAAGCCGGTAAGAAGGGTTGAGGACCAGTATTGAACTTTGTAAGAGCATCCTGCGTTGAGACCTATAAGCAACTGCACATACGTCTAGAGGACAAATAATGGACCATGTTGTGGCCCACGTTCTACGGTCGCGATCAGGGTCACAATCTCTCTTCAATTTAACCATCGAAAGGGGCGTGGATCGCATAGACAAAAGAGAGCGTTCGGTGGGACCAATGATGAACTGCACATAAGTATATAGCGCTAACAAGGGGCCTTGTTGTGGCCAATGTTCCATAGTGCCCTTATGGGCCTCAAACTCTCTTCAGTACATCTATCCAAGGGGGCGTAAATAACATGAACAAAAAATTGTCGCACTATTCAGTAAAGAGAAGGGTTCGTCGATGGCGCTGTATAAAAATATGTTGGATATTGCGTGTCTTGCAGACAATATAAATTATTTGGATAAGAATCCAACGAGGCCTAAACTTATCCGCGGCAGACGTACGCTTCTCCAGGACTTAAAGTAGTTAACAATATTATCAATCCAGAGTAAATGCCGAAATATTCGAAAGCGGATCAAGAGATGCGTGTGGACGTATGAGCTGTTACATATGTAGAGCTCTAACTAAACGTGAACGAAAGACAAACAAAAAATCGTGCTATGCTTGTAATAAGTATCTTGTAGGTAAGGACCAGTATAAGATGATTACGATATGCATATCTTATGCTATGTTTTAGTTTATATATAAATATATTCTAATTTCGTCCAATCTATTTAAATAAAAGTTAAATGCTGTTCGTTGGTAATCGCATCACTTGAGAATGGCTGAACCGATTTGTCTAATTTTTCTTTTAAATGTTCGTAATAGTGCGAATAAGGTTTTTATGGAAAGAAAAATTGGAATCGAGTAACCTTTGTCTGGTGTTGTCATACATAAGTTTGGTTTTTCAATATATATTTGGACCACTGCCTCATGCGTCGACGTAGAGAGTTAAGCTTTTGACTTTTTACAAAAAAAAAAAATTTTTGCTCGAAAATGGAACCAATCGAAAGACTCCTTCGTAGGGTTGCCATACAAATATCGCGTTTTTTACTATATATTTGGGCATTGTCGACGTTGCACACACAGACACGGAGTGAAACTCTAGAGTACGAAATCGCGCGATCAAGTCAGCTGATACCTTAGATATTATGCATCTCTAACCAAGCATGTATACAGGGGGAGGCGATCGAGGCAATCGCCTCCCTTCAAGCTATAATAAATCAAAATTTATACTAGAAAAAGAAAAGACTGCATCAATATCCGCACTTAAGAAATAAAAAATAATTTCTCTCTTCACTTAATTAGTACATCACAAAAGTTCTCAAGAGTTGCACCTTATTTTCCAAAAAATAAATTTTTAATTTTTCAACGTACACAAAGAAAACAAAGTCTGGGCGATTGAAATTTTAACATTACCGTGAATACCAATTTCCCATATTGAAATATGGACCTATTAATGTTTATCAAAATTCTTAATTAAATTACTTTGCTTCGACTTTGCTTTTTTTGTATACCTCGAAAATTTAAAATTTTTTACACAAACCTAATATAATTTCAAAATTTCATTAAATGTAAAATGAAGGGAAACACTCTAGATAATTTTTGTGATGTACTCATTAAGTGAAGGGAGGAATTATTTCGTATTTTTATTGCTGATTTTGAAGAAACGTTTATTAAAAAAGTTTTTTATATTTATTAGTTTTTCGTAAATTATTCTCAAAAAATTTAAAATTATATCATTATTAATAAAAAGCAGTATGTTGGGAAAATCATCATAGCCGGGATAATTAACTTCAGATTCAGTTTTCTTGCAAATGTTTAATTTAAAGCTAATAGGATTAAAGACGTATTAACCCAACCTAATTAGCACTACTCGAAAAAGTTTTTAACAAAGTGTCGGTTTGAAAAGAAATTATTGGGTACATTTTTTTTTAATACATTGCATTTAATTTTTGAAACAAATTGAAGCCCAGCCCAGGAAATTATGCTGTTTAGACGAAATGAAAGCTAGCTTTATGTGAAAAACACCAGCAGTAAAACAAGTCAAGAAGTGTATAATAACGGCCGCTAACCGGTCCAGTATTCTCGCACTTAAGTGGTAGTACTTCATGGCTTGTATATTCCGGGGATTACAACAGACCGAAATTTTATTTTATATGGCACCAAATTTTACCATGCTTATAGGATCAAAAACTTATACTAAGTAAGTTAATACAAGAACTCCTGCGATATTTGGAAGCTAATTAAATTTTCACAGAAAAAGATGCAGGGCGATCCACAACTGATGGTTCAAGCTTCAAGAGCTGATAGAGGACATTGAGTTATGAAAGAGGAAAATGCGTTTTTAGGAGGGAAAGGGTGTTTATGTTTTTGGTATATTTTCGGTTAACGTCCTGTAATACTCCTACTGTACACTCAAAATGATGACTTATTGTCCAAGCTACTTCACTCCTATATTGTTAAAAATTTTACTCCATTTTTCGCTAAACTATTTTAATATTTAGCAGCACTAATAACCGTCGAATTGTGTTTCCCGCCTAATGTTCCAAGTGGCGATACAGCACAACAGAATTATGAAAAATATCTATTTATTTTTTCTTCATTCTCGAAACTTATTTTTGATAGTTATATCTGTCGAAAAGTCAATTTGTTCCTTTTAATAGTTGACAAATTTCTAAATTTAGTAATATGGAGTAGTGCGCATAAATGAATGTCTAAATCACATTTCACATAACTACAAAACAGACCAAATTCATGCTTGCAATATGATAAAAAATAAAAACGAAGTAAATAAAATTCTGAGTCAAACCCAACAAAATTTAAAGCAATTACCAGCAAAAGTGCATTTGTGCAAAATACATATTTGCCAACAATAAAATATTACACCATTCCGAACTGAACAAATCATCAAGTGCCTGATGACCCATAATCGAAAAAAGTAAACAATGCTTGGGTCAGGCACCGCTAAAAAGTTAAAAAAGCGTTGACATAATATAAACAGAAAATCGTCATAATTCATGACCAAGCAAGCATGGATTTGGAAATGTATGATTTTTTTTTTATGGGAAATTCTTTATGTAAATTAATTTGTAGCTAGAATCCTCCCTAGTTTTCTTTGTCATTCTTTTAAATTTTAATTTTTATATAAATAACTGAACAAGAATCAATAAAAACAGTTGAGTTAAGTTATCAAGACGGACTACAGCCCTTTAATCTAATACAGATTCTTCTTGCAATCCCTGCTTCAACTTCTGCATCCTTTGGGTGCATTAAATCTCATACAGTGGCATGCTTGCGTGCCTAGAATTGTATATCAAGGGTTGACAAAATTGAATAACATCCAGCACACCTTACTACGCCAATAAAAACTTTACAATGATAATCCTACCAATTGTGAGTCCAGTCATAAAAGACCCTACGTACCTACCTGTAATTTTGATCAGTTGACATCAAGGAATCGCATGGTATACCGGAAGGTATCCTGATTTGAATGAATCACCCTGTATAGTGAAAACTAAAGTTTTGTATGGCAACATCAAGAAGGGGTCACCCAATTTCGACCATTTTTGTAATTTTATTTACTATTGCTTTGAAAATATCATGTACGCACTTTTAGTTCTCCACGTCGACCCGTTCCCAGACAGTGCCCAAATATATAGTTAAAAAAGAAATTTTTGTATGGCAACCCTACGAAATAGTTGCCCGATTTATCCCATTTTTGAACCTAAATTTACATTTTTTAAAAAAACGCCGTGCATATAATTTGAGCTATCCACATCGACGCGTTCTCAGACAGTTTCCAAATATATGTATAATGAAAAACAAAAATGTTGAATTGCAGCACCAAGAAGGGGTTGCCCGATTTAGTCTGTTTTATAAATTTTGTTTGCTATTGCTTTGAAAACACCATTTACCAAATTTCGGCTCTCTACGTCTGACAGTGTCCAAATATATACTAAAAAACGAAATATTCGTATGGCAACCCTACGAAGGAATTGCCCGATTTAGTCCATTTTTGAACATGTATTTTAAATTTTTATGAAAATGCCGTGCACAAAATTTCAGCTTTCCCCATCTACGTGTTGTCGGGCAGTGTTTTACGTCTCGACAACAGCGCCATCTATCGTGTCCAATACTATCCTATCTCTCAAGCTGGAACCAACCAAACCTATCCTCAAAATTTCATTGAAATCGGTTGTGCGGTTTCGGAGATTAGCGCGTACAAACACAGTGACACTGGATTTTTATATAACACAGTATCAATAATCTTTAAAAAACATTAAAATTTTGCCAAAAAATCTAATCCATTGGGGTGGGTGGCTACTTCTGTTGACCATTCATCGAAGAAAGCTTTTTCGGTGACACGAAATTATCCTATTTTGTTTCAATTGATTTTGCTCAAATTTTGTACATTGTTTGAAAACTATATTATTTAGTACTCGTCGCAACTGTTTTCCAAAATAATAATTTCTACAAGAATGGTAGCTATTCAAATTTGAAAAACCGATATTCGGCCAAAATGTTTGATATTTTTTTTATATACATATTCTTAATTTCAAGATATGAAAAAATGCTTATGGCAAGTACTGAATAATTTAGTTTTCAACCAATGTACAAAATTTGAGCGAAATCGATTAAAAGAAAGTAGGAAAATTTCGTGACACCGATTTTCAAAACCATGTTTTGAGAAAAACGCATTTTAACCTTAAACTAATTAAAAACGCAAATATTTCATACTTACTATTCCGTGACCAAAAAAGCTTTCTTAGCACACGTAAACATTTCATACGTTTCTTCCTTTTTTTTGTGATTGGAATGACTTACAGTAAATATTAAAATAAAAACAGTGAAGGATAATTTCAGTTAGGTATATATATAACTTCGATATTTCTGCGAATTTAAGAAGAAAAAAAATTGTAGTCTATGAGCATATAAAAATATGACATTTTTGAAAAAACAATTTTTCTCGACTCTTTAGGTGAGTATAACTCCTTAAGCTATTTGTGCAGGCTTGAGCTTATTTATTTTCAGGCAAAATAAGCTAATATCTGCACGAAATAATCTGGAACTTCGCTTCTGCAATACTTCAACAAAATTCGTTATTTAAAGTAATAAATTCCAATGCAAAGTAATGGCTCTATTCCAATTTTCCGTCTTTACATAAATTTTTCTATAACTATTTTTTAGCTCAAGTTCCCGACCATAGTTAGAATTAGTTAAATTATGCTCTCGAAGACTGCCATAAAATCCAGAGAGATTAAATAAGCTTAGAAAATATCTAATTTGACTTGTAATGTAAGCAATTGATTACCTTCTTATTTTCAACTATAATTTTAATTTTTTTTTATCTTATCGGAAGCCCATCCCGTTAACCTAACTAAAACATGCAAATATCTAAAAAAAAAAAAGTCAAAAGTTAGCCGAGTACCAATTTGTAAACACAAGAGCTAAGCACGACTGAAAATTTTTCCAACTTATGAGGTTCTGGGACGATTGTGAATTTGTAAACCCAAGGTAATTACAGGAAAAAAATTCAGTTTACTTTTTTTTCTTTGTTGGAGACGAGCTTTCTATTCACTATCCGACTGGTACATACGTGACGACTCATATATACCAAAAAATCCTTTGACATTTCACCATAACATGGCTGCACCTGAATCTTTCGTAATCAAAGTATTTAATTTATTTTGAGATTTGCGGTGAAGGTTGTGAGTTAATTATTTTCAGTTTTACTCTTTACAATTTTCTTAATTCATAATCAAAAAATTCTTATTCGTTTTGTAAAGGACCTTGGACAATGTTCAGGTCGACGTTAAAAAACCGGCGACAGAAATGGAGTTTGAGGAATATGTCGATAAAGATCCTTTCACTAACTTCATCGAGTACAAAGATTCTTCGACTTTGAGCGAACACCAGGAAAGGAACTCTGGAACTTCCAGTATAGGTCTGCCACAAAAAAAAAATGAAAGCAGCCGACGGATTAACTTGTGGAAGAAGCAAGCAAGGAAAGATATGCAGGAGGTAATGAAAGGTACAAAAGAAGATTTCTTCTGCGATTCCATAACAGGAAATAGGGAAGTAAGAAAGATCCTTTTTCAAGAGTTAAACGATCGAATTCAAATTTTGAAAGTTTTGTGAATCTTTAAATGAAAACTTTTGCGGCTTTAAATGAAGAAATAAAAGTGCAGAATGCCGAAAATAAGAAAAGTATGGGAAAAAATAATTTTAATTAAAATAAATTGGACATTTATTTATATGTTTCAAACAGAAAAAAAATTAATAAAAAATGACATAATTTTGTAGTGTATCTCTTATAGTTCAACAGTTGTACGAGGCGGGAGGTGCATTAAAAAATTAAAATAAATAATTTTTGTTGCATCTCTTTCCATCATATTCCCTCTTTAAGTATGCCATTTTCAAAATGATAAAATGATCCATCGGACAATATTCTCTATCATGCATCTTTACGAAGTTATGCAAAATTATTAATGCTGACGTGTTTTTCAAAACAATTGATTGCATTTATGTATTGTGACCCTGGCTAATTATTTTATTACAATGTTCCTTATCTGCAGCGTTTCCTATAACATAAAATGGAAATTTTATATTGGAATTTGTAAAAGTCTGCGTTGGAAGGAAATTAATTAAATCTGTAGAGAGATATTATCGCTCTCTCCGTTAATTTGGACAGATGCGAATTCCAGGTAGGTTTCTTATCTAGAGCGACTCCCAGAAATTTGACTTCATTGGAAAAATCAATTCCGTATTATCAAGAAGTGGAGCCGTTAGTGAAAGCTTCGTTCTTCTCGCGAACGGATTAATAACTGTTTGGCTGAGGTTTATGATAAGGCTTTTGTTCACGCATTATGTGCGGACTTTGGAAAGGGCTTTTTGTATGAGGTCGGATATAACCTGATCATCTTGCCCCATATAGTGACCACAAGGTCATCCGTGTAGCCTTCTACATTAAATGGTGAGCTTCACTAGGAGATCGCCAATTACAATCGATTACTAGAGTCGAGAAAGGACTCCTCCAGTTAACCGTGGAGGTCTTCTCCTCAGAATTTAATTGTATCGAAGGAGGTGTTATCGAAGGCTCTTTCTATGTCTGCTAATGCACATAAGGTCACCTCTTTTGCTTCGAAAGCTATTTCAAGTTCTTTGATTAATGTGTGAATGGCAGTCCCAGTGGACTTACCAGCTTAATAAGCAAACTGCCTAGAATGAAGTGCTGCTTTAATCGAAATTTGGTTTGGAATATGTAGATCTACGATTTTTTCCATGAATTTAAGTACAAATGGGGCCATGCTAATAGGTTGGAACGATTTGGCTAAAAAACTAGCTCCTTTTCCTTGTTTGGGTATAAATACCACCCTTACGTATCTCCAACATTGTGGAACGTACCGCGTTACTGGTTTGAAAAAATTTTGTAATGTCAATGTAGTAAAGCTGGAAAGATTCCATCACCTTCACCAGATTTGAAAGGTTTCAAATGCGCCAATTGCCCATCTAACCTTGTTAGAAGTGAAGATGTTCTCGCAAGGCTCTTGCTCCTGTGAGAGACGAGCTGATATTCCTTGAACGGGAATGAAAGAGTCGGAAAAATGAGTTTCTCATAAGAGGCTGTCCATTCACAACTCTCGGTGTAATTCCCACCTTTTTTTTAAGAGAGCATCTACCATTCAAGTGATACTTAGAAAGTACCTTATGCAGGCTCCATAAGTTAGCTGCGGGCAATTGATCTATGGCAACGCAGAAAATCCGACAGGTTCTTCTTTTGGATCTTCTTAACTCCATATTACATTCTGTTAGAGCCTTTCTATATACTGCCCAGATGCCAAAAAGTTTAGCTGCGTTGAATATTGTTTTGACTTCTTTTCATTTAAAGCTCAAATCGCTATTTCACCAAGGCAGCTGTCGATTGCAAGTCTTTTGCTTCAGCTTCTGCTTTGACTTGAGCTACAGCTTAAACTTGTCGCTCAACTTTAACTGAACGAAAGCTTACACCGACACTGTGAGCCGGAATTACACCGGAAACAGTCTTGCAATTTTAATATTGATATATTAATATTGCAGTTATGTGAATTGCAATACAAAATTTTAGAGACACACTTGCAGCAAATATTGTGAAATTACATGTCTATATGGAAAATTTAAACGAAAGAGACACTTAAACAATATAGTCTGTGCTTAAACTTAACAAGCGTCAAATATCAAATGTCAGAAAAAGTCGCAGCCAACATTGTAGTATAAAATTCGGTTCTAAAAGGTTCGTGTATTAAATGATTATGGTTTATAACTATAGGGTCATATTGCAATAAACTCATATACCGCGTAAATTTTTCTCAATTTCATTATTGAGTTTCAATGTTCTACATACCGAGTGTACACCGAGCGTATACCGCGATGTTTCTCAGTATATAGAGACAGACTTGCGGTTTAGTGCAAATTGCAATATTGAAATTGCAAGTCTGTCTCCGGTAGTAGTTTTTATTCCTTCCCAAATGCTATAACTATTTATAAAATAAGAAAAAAATGTCCTTTCTGTAGAAAGTAAATTTCTTAACAACACAGAGTCAAGTTTTTTTCACCCACTACAAATTCACACAACTACATACATACATATGTTACTAAAATATAAAATAGATTTTACCTTAGCCTTATATTCTAGTTTTTTGTTGTTAGGTAATTTTAATACTTTAGTCATGATTTTCGATTTGATTTATGCATGCCTGAATTGCTAATGCTTTCATTTTCGGCTAATAATAGTAAAACGGTATTTCCTGGATGTAAGCCAGATATCTAAAGGATCGAGTAATTCATCAGCACAAAAATCTTTTTGTTTTAATTTTGTCGCATGTAACATTTCGTGCACAAAACACATCATAAAAATAATTAATTACTTAATTAATTTGTTATGATTGTTTGGCGAAATCATGACATGGTATTCGTCTTGTCGTCTGGCTCGAAACATTTATGTTGATTTTATATTACACGCGTTTTACTCATTCGAGCAAAGTGAATAAAATTAGTTAGTAATAATGTAAGTATGTGTATGCATGTATGTAAAAACAAAAAGTGTGGAATGTAGAGATTCTTTTACGTATGTACTTCTTCTGGTATTTAAGGGATTTAGGTATCGCAGTTAAAAATGTACGGTTTATGAGTTAATCATGTCATAATTTTTTCCTTTCGTGTCTATTCGCATTTGAATTTTATAGTTATAGTATTAGATAAAATGAAATAGTTTCGTCGGCAGCGAAACATATTTTTTGATTGTTTTAAAAAGAAATAAGTTACACTTATCACGCTTAATGTATTGAAAAAAAAAACTAACAACACTTTTCCTTTTTTTTCTGCGCGTTAAGTCTCCAATAAAATCATATTACACAAATATTGAATCCATATTTGTCTGAAAGCATTTCCCAGGATATACATATTTTTTTTTATTCCTTTATAACAGATGAGAAGTCTAGAATGTTGAGGATGATGACGGCGTATCATTTGTGATGCTTATAAGGCTAAAAGTGGAGGTGGTAGTGGGTGGGTTGAGCGTGGGGCATCATTACTAGAATTAAAAAAAAATCTTTCTACATATCGAAATTCTTGCCTTATAAACATTTTCTGTAGAATTAATTTTTTAATTAGACACTTTTTCGGTGAACGGTCAATGGATTGAAATGAAGTCCTTGTTGCTGTGAAAGTTTACAAGGTGTCCCGTATGTAGTGTAGCAAAGCTATGGTCATAAATAAGCAAAAAATGTTTTGGTTGGGGGGGGGGGGGCTATACTAAAGGTGTCCTGGATAACGAGACTTAAAGATATTTGAGTATATTTTTATAGATCGCCCTGTAACTTATGAACGTTATAGGACATCAAGCGAAAAAGCTCAATAAATGCCTGAAAGTAGGCAATTATCTTTTGAGAATGAGCTTTTGAAGCCCCTTTCACTGGATATATTCAAGAAAAAATCAAAAGAATATGGAAAGGGTTACATTTTGGGTCAGAGTCATTTCAACGTGAAGTTGTTGAGCTTCTTAAATCCAATATGAAAAATTTGTGTTAATGACGTGTTTTTTTTTACAAAATTGGAGGTTAATTAAAAAAACAACGACATAAAATACCGAAATTTTAAACTTTTTGAGCCATAACTTCAATACAGAGGGGTTGAGTGGGAAAATTTGAAGACCGACCTTATCAGCGGTTATCTATCTAACAAATCTCAAATCATCATCGTAGGGTGTAACATTCAGCAGTTACAGGTTGATCTATAAAAACATTCCTAAATATTTTTAAGTACCGTTATATCGGAAGCCGTAAAAATATCCCTCCACCCACCCATTTTTTACTTGTCCAAGCATGACCTATCCATAGCCTTCGGGTGTCACTCCACATACGAGACATCCTGTATATGTAATTAGCTTAATGAACTGATAAAGAATTTATCCAGATTAATTAATAATAGTAAAATGACCCCCACCCCCCAATTTACAACCTTAGCTACCACTTTTTTTTCGCAAAGAATGACAACATGTTCAATTTACGAATGAGAAATTACGGTAAATCGAAGAAATTTCGGTGTAGTGAAGACAGCCTTAGCTAATCAAACACTTATACCTACAGTGAAAATAACGGAGCAAATATGACACAAAATTTGATAATGGGGTATATGTGACCCATCCAGGAGTAAAAGATCAATGAAGAAATTTCTTGAATTAAAAAAAGAAACATGCTAATCGTTAGGGAATTATGATACCTTTGATTTGTTATGAAACATACTGCAGGCTACGTAACCTCTAAATTGGAGTCTGCGAATATGTTAAAAGTGGTTTTCATTCATGAATTGTGAGCCAATTGTAGGTGGGGAAAGTGCACTAGAAAGTAAGACGAATTGGAAATAGAATGATAAGTCATCATCGAATTTAAAGCATACATTGAATATGAATTAGAAATTCTTATTTCCATTCGACCTCCACAAGATTAGCTAGATCGTGTTTTTAATCCGTTTGCACGTACCACAGAGAAATAATGCTGGTAGAGCAAAATGAGTTGGACACCCACGAATAATATTAAAAGTCTGTCCATCTGTCTGTTCGTCCTCAGGATAACTTGAAAACGCGATCACTCAGAGTGCTGAAATTTTTCGCATGGGTTTGCAAAAAAAAAATATTGCCAAGTAGGCCAGACCAACTCCCAAACGAATCATTAGAAGGCGTTCCCGATTGTACATTTCCACAAACTTTACGTTGTGTACTTGAGAGATGCCAATGGTATCATCAGTCCACTGGCGTTTGTCTGGAGTAATATAGCTATCTGCAGTCCACCAGTTTTAGCATACTGAGAACTCGGTGTGAGAGGACAGTACTGAAGGACAGTTCCGAGGGTTCAGAAGCTATCTACAGCAAAACTCAGTCCGGGACGTCTGGGTTATAAATTGGCTGTCCTGAGGAACCTATAGAGCTAGCGTTAGAAAGGACAGTATGTGCCAGCTGGCAGCAGAAATCCTTAGGGCATCAGGGATTATCTTCAACAGAAGGTAGTCCGGAACATCTGCGGCTTCTAAATGGACTGTCCTGTCCTGAGGAACCTAGAACTAACGTTAGAAATGACATTATGTACCGGCTGGAACTAGACATTCAGTCCTTTGGAAATCCAGGAATAGCCTGAGAAAGGATGATCCTTGAGGATGAGCATATGCACAAACACTCTTTGAGAATCTAGAAACTGCTTGATGAAGGTCGACAGACAGTTCTTGTTGAGGATTCGGCTTAGGGGGCAGTGCCTAAAGCTAAAGACGGAAGCAAGATTAAAGCAGCCATTCGCGAATAAAAAGCCGTTAATGGGGCTTTTCAATATATATATCCTTTTTTGAGGTTTCTAGCTTCTAGTATGAAGCTTGTAGTAATTTACAATTAAGAATGCCTTCTGATGATTCGTCTGGGAGCTGGTCTGCTCTATTTGGTAATTTAAATTAGACACAATTACAAACTAACAATATTTTACATTATAATTTAATAGTCCTACTTTCTAATTCTGATAAAAATACTCTTACACTTCACAAAGTAGTTTTTTCTCCTTGGAGGGAATGTTCTCAAATCAAAAGCCAGGAGAATATGAAACAAACAGAGGAGCTGCTTCTACTAGTGCTTTACTTATAGCAGGGAGACGACTTTATTCCGAAATATAATTAGGCATTATTTTCGATAATTTAAATAAAGACATGTTTAGTACTTGTAAATAATTTGAAGCATATAGGCTAATTTTACTTAGACTGGGTTACGAGAAATGCCGACTGTCCTCAACAGAAGGAATATATCACTTTTGTCTGATATGAGATGGACTGGTTGTAAGATGGTGAGGCATAATCTCGGATAAGTCTTGATCACTGGTTTTAGTAGATCAAATTTCTGGTGAACTCTGAAATGGGATGGAAGAGTTGGGCAAGCTATCTTTTGAACTCCGACTGTCCCGCCGATGACAGCCCTGGCTAAGCGCCCCTGCCAAGTCGAATTCTTGTCCTCTTCCGGTGGTCGGATAGATAAGAATTCCAAACCCACACTGTCCTTATGACAGCCTGGATGAGCGCCTGATAGAGTCATGGTGAGTCGCAGTGCTGTATGGGCTCCACATTAGTAGATGTGAGTTAGCCAGGCGTGCTTCGCTTCCGCTAGTTCTGGAACATAAAATACGATCTCCGCCTCGGATGGTGCTAAACAGTGAAATACAAACTTCGGTTCTGATGGTGTTAAGCAATGAAATGCAACTTTTGAATGTACTTAAGTGCCTGAGCTCTTGAGTGTGCCTAAGTACCGGCGCCGGCGTTCTTCGGTTTACCTGCGTTCAGAATATTTTGAACCTAAGAACGGGATACCTGGAAATAAGGTTTTATACTTTTTGCGAGCATAAAAGGCATCCGATTAAAAGTGCTGATCATCTACGATTCTTCCTTTTCTTTAATGTGTTAGGTGACCTCCATCCTTATTAGAATTGGAACTTGACAACCATTCTGTTCTGTCTTAAAACAGGATTACAATGAAAAGGATTCAGGCTGGCTGAATCAACGATTGACAGGATAATAACTTAACTATTTCATTTTTTTAACATTATAAACAAGGCCTACTTAAGGTCAAGGCTGCCCATGGGGCTGGTTTCCGCAACTGTGAAGAATTTGCCAGTATACACAATTTAAAAAACTCACCGGGAGAGAAAGTGTACACTTTTGAATTTCAAGCGATTTCGTAAGGATCTGTTTACACTTAAGTGCTGAATCAAAATTTTGCTGTCCTGGATATTGTTTGAGTGAGAAAATAGTTTTTTTTAGATGTTAAATTTAGTTATAAGAAATGAGTTACATGAACTCACTAGTATTAAAGCGACTACGACTTAGAGAAAGGTAAAATAAATAACAACAAATAATTTTGAAGATACCGCTTGACAAAAATTCACAGGTACCTATTCAAAATGCATGACCTAAATGGCCGCGAGAAAATATTAATTAAAGTGTACACAATTTTGCCAGAAAAACTCATTCCCATTTTTGCGGAAACGGGACATGGTGGTGTACACAAAATTTTGTGTACACGCCACGCGTAAACTCATAGTTGCGGTATCCAGCCCCAGGGCAATTTACGGCGTGCAGATTAACCATATTTTTTTCAGCTAATTAGATTTGTCAACATCTTTTCTACTCCATTTTCAACCGTAGAATACTAGATGTAAGATGATTCACACTTCGTTTAACATAACGAACGGTTAAAGGGTTTGCGTTCGATATAGGTATAATGCGTTCGGATTTCAAGAATACCAGATGTGTCGATACTGAATGGTTTTGAAATCTTAACGAATCAATAGAATCAACCTTTCAATCGTGCCCCAGGTATGTAAACAGCCATATTTACTTCTCAAAAGTCACAAAGCCTCCTACCACCTATCCCTTCAACACAAAACCCAGGAGTTCAATGGGACCGCTGACATGTATATAAATGGACTGACTGATCTCCTGTTTCATGTGGCACCAGTTTTGATTTCAGAAAGTATGCTTTTACTGTCAGTGCTACCAACTGTTGTAAACTAAATTAAATTGTTTGGGAATTTACTAGTATGCATGTCAGTGGGATTAACCGAAAGTATTTGGATCTATTTGTCTTGTTAAATTTTAGGTATGAGCCGAACGAAGTGTTTTTTATAAGGCTGTTTTGGTAGGAAAGCTGCTAGCGCTGGAAATACCGCTGAACTTCAAGCAATTTCTCGTTCCCAATCGTTACAGTTCAGTGGAGAAGTAGAAAGAGACAGAAATATGAAAGTGGTGCCATTTGCTTTCATGCTTTTTTGGTTCAACTAGCAGTCCTTTTATATACATGTCAGTGAATGGGACAGACAACATCAATATTTTGCCACAAATGGCAAACCCTCCAAAATGTCCAAAACTGTGAGAAATTGTACTTTGTTAGGCTCAAATCAAGAGAAAATTGAAAGGAACAAAATCCAGAGCAGCTAAGATCTCCTTATGCGTTGTCGAATTCATTTTAATCTACATATCCTAAGAAAAAAAAAACAATTTTAATGTAATTTATGGTGTGTTTTCACTAATATCATTTGGCAGCATATTTTTTTCTAAATCACTCCTTAGATTTTGCATTTTGAGGTATATTTATCCTCCACCAAAAAAACACTTCTTTTTTTTACAGAGTTTTTACCCAAAACATAGAAAAATTCGATAAATATTCGAATCGCAAAATATTAAGTTCCAGGAAACAGAGTTATTCACATAACGCGAGGTGATCTATGGTTAAATTCATGTTCCGAAATGCGATAAACTTAATGACGTAACAAAAAGGGCACTGTAGGCATGAAAAAAAAAACGAAAAGTTGAAATACCTAGCTTATAACCAAGAATAACTTTTTTAATCTTTTCACAGCCAAAGTAAGAGATAATCGGATTCCATTCGTTTTTATCTTGGTCGTCGATTTGTCGGGCTGCTAATCCCGGTGATGAAAACTGATGAATGTAGGTACTTGAATTGAAATTTCATTTACAGGTTTCCTAGTATTACCTTCATACATTCATACCTATTATATACTGTGGATGATGTAGGTTCACAGTTGAACAAAATCCATCTGAACAGAGTAGTCTCTGCGGCGTTAAAATGGATTTTATTTGCGATATGGATTCACCTCTATCTGGTAGAGAGTATAGGTGTTTTCGAAGGCAGGCAACTTTCAACTACTGCTAAAGGGCATACACGACATGTGAATCCACTGTAAATCTGGTTTATTCTTAAATTATGAAGATAAGGATTTCGAACTGAATAAAAAAATTATCTTGGAATTTTCTTATACACTCTTAAAGTTGATTTTGTTCAAGAAAGAATTTTTTGGGATTCTCCGGTATATAGCAAAAGCTAAAAAATGTTCTAATTTGTTATTTCATCACACAACTCATTAATTTTTGGTGACAAGTTTCAAGTCTTGGTTTGACTCATCAACAGGTCCCAAAAAATTCTTTCTTGATCAAAATTAAGTTTAACCCGGTAAAAAGTCCAAAAGAGTAATCTTTTCATTTATTTACTCTTATAGTTGATGAAATATCTATAAAATCAGGAAAAGTGATAAACTGAGATTTTAATTTTGTTTGAAGTGGATATTTTTAACATTCGTAGTCCAGTGCAGGCGTGAAATTAAGATAAATATAGGGAGACTAGAACATTTTTTGTTTTTGTTTTTGCTTTGGTGCACGTATTCAATCCTTCTTGTTTTCTTGATGAAACACATCGGTTTCTGGTGAGGAATATTTTTGATTCCTAATACTATATCACAGAGGACATCTAAAAATGTTCCTTCTCTAAATAGCTAAGACCGGACGTCTTGTTCATTTCTTCCATAACAAATAAGGACTCTGGATTATCAACGACACCAATTTAAAACAAAAGATGAGTGTGAATCTCACGCGATCTAGTAATGAAGTTAACTTTAGTATTTTTATTTTTTGTTTATTATCATTAAGGAGCGAAGGGTATCCAACATTGCAGCTTAAAGGTGCTCTTGCGTACAAAATCCAATGAAGCTAAGGTTGCGCGACCAGCCCCGGTGCAGATATGGGACTTATGTTCCATTCTAGGTCTAATATAGGACTTGTACAGGAGAGCCAAATTCGATGGGCTGAAATATATCTTACACCCTTTTAGAAATCCAAGGTATTTTGCTGCTTCTTTGGCAACAGAGAAGATGTGATCTATCCAGCTTAAGTTACTGGAAATGTTAATGCCAAGAAATAAAGACGGTATATGTATTGAAAGTCAGTGCTCCATCAAAAGTAACAAACGGGAGTGGAAAATTATAATCTTATTTTAGAGAGATGAGACAGCTTGGGACGACTTAGATGTATTGAACTCGACGTGATTCGCTTTGCTCCAAGCGAGGATATTGGCAAGGTCGTTGTTCAATGATCTAATCTGCAATCTCGGTTGACAGATGTGGCATTCCCTCTGGAGTCCACAAGAGTGTCAAAGGAGTAAGCGAAACCAAGGCTACTGTCATCGGAAGAACTATGGATGGCATTGAAAAGGAAAGCAGATCATTAATGAAAATTAAAAAGAAAGTTGGAGAAACAACAGAGCTCGGGGGCACACCGGCATTAATTGGATCAGTTTCAGATCTAACGCCATCTAGTACAACACGTATTTGGCGACTAGATAAAAAACTTTCAATCCATAATAGAAGAGGAGGGGAGAGACTAAGAGCTTTAAATTTAGCTAAAAGGTCTCGGTGCCAGACTCAATCAAAGGCCTTTGAAAAATTGGGGGCAACGATTTTAGACTCACCAAAATTATGCAACCTACGGTTCCAGTGTTGCGTAAGAAAAGTCAGCAAGTCTTCAGATGAGCGACACTTCCGAAGCCATATTGGCGATAAATTGGTTTCTAGATACTTCATTTATTTGGATGTAATGGTCAATACAAAAACGCTTGAAAGAATTGAAGTGATTGCAATTGGCCGATGATTTGAAGGATTGCTGCCCTCTTCCTTTCTTGGGAGTAGACTGAACGTGAACTAGTTTCCAAGCAGTTGTAAATTTTCCTGTCGAATAAGACAAGTAAAATAGTTTGTGCAGAGGTTTAGCCAAAGATGAAGCACAGCTTTTAATTAACTGGGGCGAGAAACCATCAGTACCCGCGGCTTTGGATATGTTTATCAAGGACCTTAAATACATTTCTGGCGCATGCATATTGTACACATCTACACGGGTGTGTGTGAGGTGGGTGGAAGACGAGAATTTGAAGCGAATTTAGTAGCTTTATCCAACGAGTCAACAACGCCTTCACCATTATTTAGTTGTGAAGGTATAAAGGAACTTCTGAAGTTGTTCCTGATAGTTTTGACTAAGGACCAGAAACCTTTGCAGCCTTTCCGGCTTTCCAAGATTCTTTGTCCAACATTCTCGTCAAAAGTAAGCGTTTCTCTCTGGATAAAGGACATACAGGTGATTCGTGCAGTCCTGTGCGCTTGTTTCAGTTCAGGACAAGGATGCAATTGATAGGTGCAAAAAGCAAACTCTTTCACTTTTACTGCTTGGTTGCACTTTTCATTAAACCAACAGCGATTATTCTGTCATAATACGGAATATATTCACGCATGACAAGACCTAGTATGTTACTAAGCTCTAATGTCCATTCATCAACATCCCTTGAAGCAAAACAGACCGACCAATCAATTTCTCTAAGATACTGATTGAGCTTTCCCAATCAGCCTTCCTGCAGTGCCAAAGAAGCCTACTTGTTGGTGGAGCAGTAGGGCGGCACACGTTTGAGGTGCTAAATTGAGCCGTGATTAAAAAATGGTCTGAATTACCGAGAGGGGAACCGACTGAGATGGAAAATTTGTCAGGATGAGACGTTAGAAACAAATCCAGTAAATTAGCTCTATCTCCAGCTTCATCAGAAATTCGCGTTGGTGCATCCCCTAGCTGTTGCAAATTAAAAGATTCACTGAAGAGTTCAACGAAACGGCCCGCAGGACTTGTGGTAGAAGAATGTCTTAGTCACGGTATGTTATGGACATTAAAATCACCTGCTAGGACTATTCCGGAAGAGGAGGAGACAGAAAGGAAATTATCAGTATTGTTGGAGATATTGTCAAATACCGATACCGCGTCGTGGTCAGATATATTTGGGCTGCGATAAAGGAAACAAAATAGATGATGTGCCTGTGGAGCTTGAACTTAATTCAGATGTAAATAAACTCTAGATATGCGGAAGGGGTATTTCGAAGAACTGCAAAGGGCAGCATCATTCCGTATATATAATGTGATCCTCTTATGTGGAGAAATAAGAGACACCAAGCTATAACCAGGGACGTGATACTGACTAATATCAACATCAGAAACCATTTTGGTTTCATTTAGTGCATAAATTGCCGGATTTTTGGATTTAAGGTGGCAGTACACCGAAAAAAGATTAGCTCCTAATTCACGAATGTTGTCAAAGTCTAAGAGAAAATTCTGCATCCTCAGAGCAAAAAAAAAGAAAAAAAGACCAACAACACAAATATTGAGGCGCCACCAGCAGTAGTAACCGACACAGCGAGGTAAAAATAAACCTATGCCCATTTGTTGCTTTCAATAACTCTGACTGTGCAGTTCAATAGCCACTTCGGGTGTGCATCTCCTATCCACCTGAGAATCCTGAATAGTACTTCCTGAAGATGACAAAAGTTTGTTATCTACCCTAATTCAAAATAATCAGCTCCAGTTCCTTAGGCTCATTTCGGTGCTTGAGCTGCTCTGAATTTTGAAAACAGCACCACATCAGCGTCTATTATTGCAACCCCAGAAGTTCTCATAGTATTAGACGGGGTGTCGTATAAAAGTTGCACTCCATCATTCACACACCATACCCCCAGTCCTTGCAGCCGCAATGTTTTTGTGCGAATGTCAATTATGGATGGGTTTGGACTTTTGTTCACATATAAAGAAGGTTAATCTAAGGGAAACCCTTTGGTCTCACTTCTTTTCGGTTATTCATTCTAAGCAAGGACAATTTAATCTTGCTCATATCAAGATACGACCACATAGAAAACATCTCCAGAGTCGCAGTTTTTTTTTATCTACATCAAACAGCATCAAAAGTTCACCCTTTGCATTTTTCGACTTTTTCAAGTCCATTTTTGTTTATATTGAGATAGCTACCATCATAATTATGTGTAAAAAAAATAGTTTTACAAAATAAGTGAAACGCTAAAAATCTTCCTAACATGACACATGGCACAATTTTTCCGGATTAAAAAAATCAATTTCCTTCCACCATCACGTCGTAGCCTGTAATTATCTTGAAATAACACCCGAGAAACGCCTTCAAATCATACCGAGGAATGTGCCAATTAAAACGCAAAAGGAGGCCTCATTGAAAATATTTCCATAGAGCTCTGGCTATAGACTTAGAGCAGGCAGCGTTGAATTAACGAGGTGGCGAAAATAAGCAAAAACACCTTTGCTGATCGACACCGATTTCCGCCAGAAATAGCCAGCCATATCATCGGGAACTGATCTAGCTTCATTTAGTTAGTAAACAATGTGTAGATCTTCTAGTTTTTGGTCTTTCTTAGCGTTTCTAATTCCACTGAAGTTGGGAAGAAGTATATCATTCCGGGGTAAATGCTATTTCTCAACGGTGGTTTCTTTGCAGTCGATATAATTTATAAACCATTTTCTACACAATCCACTAATTAAGAGTGCAAACCATCTCTTGGATAGAGTGGGTAGAAAGATCTATTTTTAGTTAGCGGAAAAGTAGATTCCTCTTCTATTCTTTACGATAGTCGCAGAAAAGGCAGCAGCAGCAATAGCAGCCGTGGATTCTTCTGCTTCCCCTGCCTTGAAAACTTCTTGTACTCATTTCAAAAAGCATCCGAAATCATGAAGGACTCTTGCAGTCATAGTAACTTGAAGTAGGGTAATTTTAGTTAGTGATTCACTCAAATTTCACGAAATCACATTTTTTACTATTACCGGAGCCAAATTATATTTTCGAGATGTGTTTCGGATGAAATGCTTCCGAGATGAAGTATGTAAGAGTGGGAGTGTGTGAAAAATAAAAAAAAAAAAATAAATAAAAAAAACTTAAATTTTGAGGTGAAAATATTATTGAATATCGGTCGATGAGAAAGCTTACCACGAACTTACAGTTACTGCAGTAAAAATCATTAGGAGGTCACTGTCAATTCTATCTCATGGATGAAGGGCAAAATGCCAATGAAATTTGTCATTGTAAAGTTGACTAATTCATGTTGAACGTGTTCGGAGGAAATAAACTGACAGCAGCTGTTGTTCGACAGATAATTTATTACCTGGCTGAAAGGTTTAAGGGCGTTTGATATTTAATGTTTGGTTTTTTTTTTTTGCAAAACTTGGCTATATTTAAGTTTTTCATTGGAAGCATGACAATCTTTTCTTAAAAAAATTATCATCAAATGGAAATTGTTCATTGAGATCGGGTCGATTACTCAATACACATAGATTTATGCCCGCTTGTCCGGCCTTTGCACGTTATAGGATGGTTGAAAATACTTTTGGCTCTGCTTTTCTATCTGCGAATGAGCTGAACAAGGTGAAGTTGAAGGATTCGGTGATCGACATTTTTTTTTTTCAGCAGATTGACCTCCGTACTTGGGATCTTTCGTGCCCTACAGTGAATAAAAAAAAAGTCCACAATCTACTTATTCAGAACTTTAAATAAATTCTAATAGAAATCGATTTTGGAGCACTTAGAGTCCTCCGCTGAATGTTAGTGTTAGTCGAATTCATAAAATCGACCTCTATTTCATAACGATAAAACTTTCGAGCCAGAAATAATTTGTTTTCATACCCATCAGAGAGGATTTTCAATGCAACTATGTAAATGACATCCATGATAGCCAAGTTTCAGATTAATTGCTCTGCTTCAAGACATGATTTCAAAAAATATACACTTTTTGACAATTCCCGAAAATCAATACCAAAACGAGAGAAACATGGTACTTAAGGGCGTGTCCACACATAACAAACATTGCTCAAATTTTTGACAGACATTTCACAAACATTTCCCAGATATTTGTCAAACTTTTGCTAGAAATTTGTCAAACGTTTGTCAAATGTTTGTCAAACATTTGTGGAATATTTGTTGGATGTGAAGGCAAATTTTACATTAATGGATGTTTAAAAAATTTTCAATTTAATCTAAATGAAATGGAAAACATTAGGTGTTTGTTAAAGTTTGTACAGTATCTACCTACTTTCAGTCAGAAAGTTTATTTTAGAATTTTTTAATAATATAGTCTTAATTATGAATGAGAATTGGGACAAGATAGATATTATAAAATTAATAGAATTATTAGATTCCTGCGAAATTTCGTAAACCGGAGAGATGGACAATTTATCATTCAATAAATCACGACCACTGTATACTCTAACCTCCTGTCTAAAAAATGTCTGTACCACCATCTCCTGTTTTGAAGCCTAGAGGCAAGTATAACGAAAGATGCTGCAATGCACGTTACTTCACTGGGAGATTACTTGATAAAAACTAAACATTTGGAGAATATTTTTCACACATGTATCTTATGAGATATTTTACAAATGTTTGACACACATTTGACAAAAATATGACAAATATTTATCAAACATTTGTCAACTGCCTATAAATGTTTGTCAAATGTTTGACAAATGTTTTTTTTGTAATTTTTTTTTATGTGCGAATGCACCCTTAGGCAGATGATTCAAGGAAAGGCGAAAGGAAGCTATAGCGATTTTATTTGAAGGTTGTAGGGATTACACGAATCAGTATAACTGACACAGCCTCGTGTAAGCCCCAATTCGATCCTCGACTTTTCGTTACCGACATAGATAAAAGTCAACTTACAAGATCAGATCAGCCCGTTTAGTACTATTGACCATGATATGTTGTTTCTTGACTACAACTTCACATTGGATTTGAGTTCCGCTCGTAATAGCTTCACATATCGTGATTACAAGCATAATGATGAAAATGTGTTATATCATGAATGCCAGCAGTTTCTGTAGAGCACTATATTTAATAGCGTATCTGTAGATGATCAAGTTGCTATCCTCAGCTCTCTCCTCATTTTGTACTTATTTGAAAATTTTGTTCCCGTAAAAACGATGAACGTATCTATCAATGGGTGCCCATAGTTTTCGCATAGTGTGCGGTCTTTAATTGCAGAGCGGGAGTTCTTGTATCAGCGACATAGGCACATTAGATCTGATGCATTTGGGATGCTGTATACAGCTGCGCGTAACAGAGCCAATACTGACATTCGGAGTGCGAAACGATAATAGTATAGCTCTAAGTTCAATGTGAAGCTCCAGCCTAAGGAATTTTGGCGTAATCTACGCCAAACCGGAGTATTTGGTAAGGATAAAGCTGATTCCAATTTTGACCCGGGAGTACACTTCACTTCCATCAGCACAACTTCCTCTCATTTACAGTCTTCGAACTCGATTCTAGTTAGCAATCTGGATAGTGTACAGGTACTTGGTCATACCACCAGGACATTTTATTTCCGTGGGGTTGAAACTGATGAGCTTGTTTCCTCCATTTACTCTATCAAAAATCAGAATCTATTTGTCCTGACAGTGTATCACCGCGTTTTCTCAAATTATTGTTACCCTTGTTACCCTTCTTCACATCGTCAACTGGTACCTCACTCACATCGTCCTGTTTCCGAGTAACTGGAAGTCAGCTATAGTCCTACCTATAACCAAAAAATCATCTCCAGAATTTCCCGCTGTTTTTTGCCCAATAAGCGTATTATGTTTCTTGTGAAGGTATTGGAGAGGCTTATGTATACATGCAAATACTTGAGTACGTGGAAACCAATAATCTTCTAACATGTTGGCAATCTAGTTTTCATTCGTCGCACAGCTGTGAGTCCGCACTAATAAAAGAAATCTCTGACATCAGAATCGCTATGGATACGCACTATTGTGTTCTGTTGGCACTACTAGGTTTTTGACAGTGTAGACCACCGCATCCTTCTCCAAAAGCTATGCAACTCTTTTAGTTTCACTGTATCTGCAAATTCGATGATTGAGTGCTTTTTGAAGGGACGCAGTCAGTGTGTAAGAATCAAAAATTTAGTAGCAAATAGTCTACCCTTGCTGTGTGGGGTACCACAAGAATCTATCTTATGTCCGTTACTCTTTATGCAAGATGCGAGCATCCACCTATACGCAGATGACATACAACTGTACAAAAGTCGGCTTATTGGACTTATTGAGGACGGCATAGCTCACTTAAATGACAACCTAGATAGAATCCACTCATGGGCCTGAAACAACAGATTGCTATTGAATCCCCAAAAATCTCAATGTATCACTTTCTATAACAATATCGAAGTATTTCTGGATGTCCTTCCCATGATCTTAATTATATACTAATTACCTATTTCAAACAAAGAAACTAGCCTAGGAATTGTATTAAATTAGCATATGAAGTGCTGCGACTATGTCAGTTTTACTCTCAGCAAGATATATGCAGGATTACGGCGACTATGGCTTTCGGCCCACATCTTATCGAGAGTCATGTGATCTAAGCTTATAAAGTCGCCTATTTTACCTTATTTTACATTCGGCACCATCATCTATCCTAAGCTGGACAGCCTCTGTGCTCATAAGCTAGAGATTGCATTTAACGATTGCATACGATTTATATTTTTTTGTTGAGGCGATTCAGGAATAACCTGTAGGGCGGCTCTCTTTCTAGTTACCTAAAGCAAAGTGCCTTAATTTTCCTATATGTCTAATTACAGATTAATAACCCGCGATATCTTAGAGAATTATTTCAATTCACCCCGTCCCATAGTGGTCGGAATCTAATAATGCCTCGCTTCAATGGAGTGTTCTTGGTAGTTATTAAAATTGACAGACAAAAGCAATACTGTCCGATAGCTCTGCTGACTTGTGGAATAGCCGGCTCACTTTCCTTCAAGTTCGCTTCCTCTGCCTTATTTAGCTAAAGTTAACGATGGACAAAAAAAAATTGTCCCAGTAGTTAAGGTAGACGGCGTACATAATATTAGAATCGGTTTTTTTTTTTATATAAACATAAATAAACAAAATTTTAATAATTTTTTTTTCATTTGCTTTCAGACAAATTCGAGTGATGTGGAAATAAAATTTGACTGTTCATACTTTAAAAGCAACTTTAGATTTATATAAATTTTTAACGGTAAGTTTTTGAATCAATTTGTAAATATATTTATGTATATGTATATCATACGCAACTATATACTAGCTATACCTATGTACGTTAAAAATCACGTAATAATTTTATGTGAAGCTTTCTGCGTCTTAAAAATTCCACAGGATAGTTAGTTTCGTCTGGATAAGTATCGGCGGTGGAACGGGTAAAAAATCCTTCGTTTTCCTACTAGGAGGTCATTTATGTTCTTCAGTTCTTTCAACAATGAGTACCCTTTAGCTTAAATGCTACTACATACATACTCCATTTGGTAAAATTGCACTTTATTTCATCAAAAAACTAAACTTTTCTTCTGTTACATAAAATCTTTAATTCCACTCCCCCCCTACCCACCGCTTCCCACCCTTAAATATATTTATAGTAATGTTTTCAAATTAGAATTTTTGATGGATGTGCTACACTAATGAAATTAAGAGCTTAGTTAAAAAAAACACAAGGATGAAAGAAGGGCCTTTGCTTAGTTGTGGTGATATGTTTATTGACTGAGTACATCTAGTAATATGAATAGCAAAAATTTTGATTAAAACAATAATTTAAAAAAAAATTAAATTATTTGTGGTCACACCACCATTGGCCTGAATACAATAATCTATTCATTTCTTAATTTCACTTGGAATATCCAAATTTTGGCGCTTAACTTTCACTTTATTCGCCGCCTGCAATATCGGCACAATTAATTGCCCTCCGGAAGTTCTTTCGATGGAACAAATTATCTTTCTTTATAGCTTTGAACCAAAACAAAAAAACTAATAAATATCTAGAACAGATCCGGGCATACTAGTGGGCCCGGGAAAATATGCCAAGTCAATCAATCCAGGGTGAGTTTTTTGATTAGATAATTTTTTACGATGAGAGTCGGGTCCAAGCAATATTCACCTCCTGTTCAGGTTGAATTTACGTCTATTCGACGTAAAATATAGAAGCGGCTAATTGTGGGTAAGTTGAGATTACCTAATATTCACGTCGCACTTATAGGTAAGTAGAGAATGAGAAGAAGTTGTATCGAGGTAAATATTACATAAATTGGGGAATATTTCTAAATACGGCAGAGGACACATTTCTTTGATTTGATAAATTGAACGTAAATTTCACGTCAAGTTTACGTAAATTTTCCTTAATTTCGACCAATTTTCTATCTAGTTTAACTCATGTTAACGTATGTCTTGATGTAGCAGGAATTTTTCTATTCATTAATTTAATATATAGCAGACATGTTTTGTTAATTAAATATGGCATATATTACCCTTATCGACTCTTAAAAGTTCGTTTGAGTTAAAATTTTTACTTTAGCGAGTACTTTCCTAGACGTCAAAGCGAAATAACCAAAATTTTCGACTTTGAAGGCAAAAATTCATGTTTAGATAATTTTATTTTTTCCTATAAAAATATTTTGTTAAAATAAGGAATTTAGTCCTAAGAAATGGATTTTTCCCTAAATAATGGTGACATAAGTTTCTTGTTTCCGTTGACTTTGAAGTCAGAATTACGTAATTTCTACTTTAAGGGAATTCGCTAAACGTGCCGATTAAGTTAAATTTGCCTTGAGGTTAACTTTTTTTTTGCATTCGGACTTTGAGGGCGAACACAATCGAATAATGAATATTTACGTTATCTTGCCTTGAACTTGGGAATAGATCCAATTACAAAGTCCATACATTTCCTTAAATTTGACCTCAAAGTTAAGTAAAAAGTAAGGATATTTGCCTCAGATTTAGGAAATTTTCCTTATTATTTCCCTATTTTTCCTGATTCCTATGAGGAAAATTAAAAGGAATTATTACGTTATTTTTCCCTATTAATTAACTATAAAGTTAATTTAAGGAATTATTAAGTAATATTTCCTTCATAATATACCTCACAGGAGAGTGACCTGTCAGGTAAAATTCTTAAGTCCAATTTACGTAATTTTAACCAAAATAGGTCTATCGGCCCCGATAATAGGAAATTCGATCTCCAATTTTACTTTAGAGTGTTAGTAGATATTCTTTTAACTTAATGCTAGAAGCACATCTTTCAGCAGTAATGACAACTCATTTTGTGTTGATTAAGAGATTACCATCGAAAATATAAATTTCAGGCCCCAATATTCACACTAGAACTCTTCTTATATAGTATGGGTCCTGTTCAAAATTTCTTCTGCATTTTTTGCAGTCATTGATCTTCTTGGTTGATTCAAAGTAAATAGATTTGTTTTTTTAAGAAAATACGCTTATTAAAACATCTGTGAGTTCTAGAATACGTATATGCGTCAAAAATTATTTTGCGGCATATCAGAACTAAATGTCAATTATGACTGGAGAAAAAAGCGAACTAATTTCATAATAGAAGAATTTTTAGAAAAACTTTTCTTACGATTCAAATGAAGTTGATGGAGAGCAGAAGAATAAAAAAAACAAAAAAAAACTCTTTTAAAAATTGTTCTCCTCTCCATCATTGACCGATTCTAACTAACCAGTGTGGGTTCGATTCCGTCCGGCAAAAATAAAATCAAATGAAGTTATTAAATACAAGAGAAAAAAACAAATAAAAAGGGCCAATTCTAGCTAGTCTAAGACCAATTCTTTTGATACCCGTATAAAATTTCGTATGGTCACCGATCTAAGCAAGTTTGATTTCTAAAGTGGTTTTTCGCATATATTTCTAGAACGATTCGTCGGACAGAAAAAATGATTATAACCAATTTTATAGGATTTCATATTCTGAAGAAGTTTTTTAGTACAATAAAAATATCTAGGACTGAACATTTTCGCAGTATATGTAAAAAACCAAAAAAATTATTTCAACTCCAAGAATGGGTTGCCCGATTTATTCCGTTTTTCACATTTTATTTGCCATTAATATAAAAACGCCATGTACCAAATTTCAGCTCTCTATGTTGACGTGTTCTCAAGCAGTGTCCCAATATATAGTCGAAAACGAAATTTTTGTATGGCAACACTGCGAAGGATTTGTCTCATTTTCGAACTTAATTTTTTTTTTTACAGTCCGTATACAAAATTTCAGCTTTCTAAGTGAACGCGTTATCGCGAGTTATCGTGCGCACAGACGGACAGACGGACGGACATGCGAAAATCAAAATATATTATTATTTCGAGGTGTTACAAATGGAAATGACAAACTTAGTATACCCTTTAGATTTCATCTAGGGTATAACAACCGCCTGGTCCAGTTTTTGAAGCCAGGATCTACCGTTTTCCGAGCGACTGCTCTTAGCTCTAGAGCTCAAGGTCGAGTCTGGACAAGATCAAAAATAAATAAAAATTACACAAATGATCTGAATTGACAATTAAAATCAACAACCCTTGGCTATACTGAGCTATTCAAATGTTTAAAAATTTGAGTGTCTCCATTTATAGTATCTCTCATACCTTTCATTATCTCTCTGGTACCAACTTTTTTTTAGAAATAATAACAATTTAACACAAGTAAAATTCAACAAATAATGGAATTTCCAAAAATATACTTTGCATGTAATAGCCTACGCCCTCAGCAGGATGCGTTACAAGTCAGATGAAAAAATTTTAAATTAAATATATGGAATAAAAAATAAATAGTATTGGCGGGAAAATAATAGAAATTTAAAAAAATCAAAATCCGTTTAATCGATTTTTAAACCTTTACGCTGCATAGCAAATATTTTTATTACTAGAAGAGGGCGGAGGCAGGGGGGGGGGGTACATCAAATACTTCCAACCTTCTCGAATATAAAAGGCACAAGATAGACTTCTTCTGTGAGTTGGGGAGTAATAGTGTTGGAGCCTAGTAAGATTTATTAATTCTTGTAACTGGTTTTAGATTATTGTACCAACCTAGATAAATTAAGCAAATAGAATAGGGTTCGAATAAGATGGAAATATAATGGGCTATGGAAGATTTAAATGTGATCGGTCGCAGCTACGTACATACTTATATCGGTAATCGCCACTCTAACTTGACCAAATCTAACCTAATTAACATGACGAACAGCAGCCAGTATCTGTGGTTTTGGTGACACATTAAGTCTCATACGGATTTGTATTGGCTTTTATACCCACCCACATGGCAGATACTAATTAGGTATATGTGAAGTACAGGTGAAAGGCGCAATTTTGAAGCAAATTTTTCAGCTAAAATATTAACTTCATTGAAAGAGTTTACATCTGCTTCGCTATTGGGGTTATGATGAGACAGCAAAGCATTTGCGGCTTACCAAATTTTTTTTTATCTATCACTGTGGTCCAAAAGAAATTTTTCACCCTGGATTGAATTGAGTTCCAGGAAGTTTTAGGGATTTGTTTCAGTTCTAGAAAAGGATGCAATTGATTGGTACGCATAACACTTATTATTAAACCTAGAGTACTTTTATTGTTGTTGTAATCTCTTGGATTCATTCATATGCCAAGTCACCGGATTAAAACGCGAACATTTATACACACTTTATCCATATTAACTGAGCCACCAGCACCTAGTACCAATTCTTTAATAAAACTTAACTTTTGAATATAATGAGGTAATTCTACTGCAAGCGTTCTGTAACAGGATGTACTTATGTCACCACATTGGTTATTTCTCTACTCCATTTAATATAACTTTCAATTATCCAAGAAAGACAAACGCAACATAAAACCTTAATTAAATTTTATCACGAACTGCAGTATTTATTTTAATTGAACATGACAAAGAAAATTTCATTTGTCGAAAACTGTCTAACCGCACCATTTTAGTCCAAAACATCACAAGTGTCTGAAGTCATTTTGTCCCTATTCCAACAAAATTTGCAAACTAAAAAGATTCACGAAAAGCCAAGTATGATCTGTTACCAAAATGCAACCATTTAGTTACTTTACTATTATAATCTTTTAGCCACAAGAGAAACAAATTGCTGTAACATTTAAGTTAAACACAAATATCTATCTGCTACCTACATATTTATAAATATTAGGTAAGGAAACAAAAGTAGGGGGCAAGGCTGCTGGCTATCTACCTGTGAATATTCATATAACAATTTTGAAACAAGTACTTCCATTACAAAGCTCCACCGCCCGCAATGAAACAAAACTTCGTAGACGTATTCAAACAGTACTCGTTTACAGCCCCTGCACAGGCAACAGTTCCTATTCCTGTAAAGTGAGATGTGCAAGCAGTAGCCATGTTATTATGGCTGCAATGAATTATTAAGAGGATGGAGAGAGGGGGTGCCTTTCAAATACCTTCACATCTGCATATATCTAATGTGGTGGAGTGAAATGAAAAGTTTTATCTGGCGCTTCACATCTGTATCTATGTATATACGAAAGCTTTGTGAAAGTTACCCTTGATGGATGTCATTCTTCATTCTGTAATGAAAGTTACAACCAATATGGTTTGACGGAGGGGGTTTCAATAAAATGCAATCTCCATGGGTATACTGGACCTTGGGTTGGGAGTGAAGAGTGAACAGATAATTTTCCTAGGGACTTAATAAACATTCTTTTGTTATTTCGTGCTGGAGTGGCACAGGTTGGTACGGGTAATTTCCATTTTTAATGTGAGCACATTTCTTTTTGTTCGAACTAGACAAAGGTGATAAATTATTATAAGTATAACAACTACATAAGGTATAAGAAAATATAAAATGTTTACTTTTAATGAACATGAATCTAAACAGTGGTAAATGGAATTTTACAGCAGGGTATTCGGAGACGGAGGAGGGTTAGTGTTGGTGCGATTCAGCAAATTAAAATAAGTAAGATAATAATTATGGAAATAAGAGGACTTTAGCCTCCACCCTCTAGGATGTATGGGGATATTGCTACTTAAGTTTCAGAATTATTTAATTTTTTTATTTTGATTGTTTTTTTTTTATATTCGTCTTTTACATAATTTTGATTATGTCGGAATCAAACCTGAAAGTATTGAACGCACCACTGCTTGCGAGCTGTTTAATGTTAATTCGCTAATTTTATCTTTTATGAAAGGGAATCAAACGAAGGCACAAGGTAGCAAATCCAGACTTGCAGTCGCACTGTAAAAAATGTGCAAAATTGTTGGTACAAAGCTTAGCTATTTTTCCCTAAAATGTAGGGAATATTTCCTACATTTTAGGGAATATTTCCTACATTTTTGGGAATATTCCCTACATTTTAGGGAATACTCCTTTCCTAAATTTTAAGAAAAAATACCTAAGCTTTGTAGCAAGAATTGTGCACATTTTTTACAGTGTGTAAGGACGATAAGCCACTATATCCACTCTTGAAGTGGTTAGAAGATCTATAGTCCGAGATGTTGTACGTATGTCATGGGATATAGTTCGCGATGAAGAAGAGTTCGTCATCTTCGTCATTTTTTACGCACTTTGTGAAAAATATCCCACAAAAAAATAGTAATGTACCATTCAGGATTGACCATATGATAATCTTTATATAGAATTTTGGCAACATAATAATTCAAAGAATAACGCATCCATTTTCTTGCTAATTCTTATGCACGCTTCAGTTTGGTTGGTTTACAAACACATGGAGTGTTTTTCCATTGCTTGTTTTCTGTTTCTGTACAGTAAATCTAAATTTTGTCACCTGTTACAAAATCGAACACTCCTTCTCAGTTCAATTTCTATGTAATTAGTTAGCTCCAGTCAATCCACGCCTCTTTCTGACCCATAGTCAAATTTTAGGATACCAGTATTTCTGACAATTTAGTGTTTAGGCATGTTCAGCCCTGAACAATATCATCCAGAACTTTTATTAAAATTAAATTTACCGGAATTCAGCATAATTTAATTACTTTACGCTAGTTATACAAATATACAAATATTTATATTACACTTCATAGCTGACCTCCACATAAGCCTTCGCTTGAGCATGAAAATTCCGTAGCGGTATTTAGTTTATAAGTTCATTGTTTGTGAGAAAACTTCAATTTATTATATTTTTAATACTAATTATTTACATTATTCGTAACCTACTGTGGAAGAGATTCTGAATAATAATTTCTATTTTCAGATAGAAAAAGTTTTAATTTTAATTTATAATTACTAACTGTGAGCTCATTTTTAAATCCTAGAGGCAATTTATTAAACATTTTAGGACCTAAGATGCTAGCATGACTTTGAGTAGAAGTTTTATGACATTTTAGTTCATATAATGGGTTCGATAACTGATTTCGAGTAACATAGCATGTACGTTGAAGTGGAAACTTTCTTAGGTTCTTGTAAACGAATTTTAAAGCCACAAAAGAATATAATTGTCTTACATTCATCACACTGTACTCCAAGAACGCCTGAGTAGTGGAGTAATATTTTGATTTTTTCAGGCAAATCTTAACTAATTTATTTTGTAGATTTTGCAGCGGATTAATAATGTTAGTGTAAGCTGCACCCCACCCAATTATGCCATACTGAATAATAGATTGGACAATTGCAAAGTAAATCATTCGCATAGTTGGCAACCGGATCATATTCCTTATCATAAGAATTTTATAAACTACCTTCCTCAATCGGCTGCAGATATGCGTGATGTGCTTGTCACCCTTCAGTGTGTTATCAAAAACTACTCCTAAGTATTTAATCTGTGAGACTTGAGATAGCTGGTGCATCGTGTTCATACTGTCATCGTATATTGCTATGCTATTAGGAGTATCATCACCAAACTGCATATATTTAGTTTTTGCAATATTTAAAGAGAGTTTGTGACAATTCAATCATTTGTAAATCTTACGGAGACCTTCATTAGCTTGATGTGCTGCCAGTACTGCAGATCAGCTATTAGAACAAGATGACAGTATCATCAGCAAAGGTAACTACGTGACCTATTATGTCCATACACAATTTACACAGGCCGTTAACGTATATTAAAAACAAAATAGGTCCTAGTACTGAGCCTTGAGGAACACCAGATACAATGGACATTGGTTCACTAAGTACGCCTCCTACACTAACTATGTGACTTCTACCCATTATGAATGATTTAAGTAAATTGAGAGAAGTGCCCCTAATTCCAATCCGATTAAGTTTATTCAGTAGTATTTCATGATTTACCGTGTCAAATGCCTTCCTTATATCTAAAAAGACAGCAACTAGCTTTTCATTTTTATCTAAGGCGGAATTTATAAAAGTCGTTACATCATAGAGCGCATCACTAGTACCTACTGCAACCGTTCTTGAAGCTGTACTGATTAGTCGCTATTACGTCCGTATTTTCAAGGTATTCCATGAGTCTAACCTTAATACGTTTTTCGAAGATTTTCGAAGAATTTCAGAGCTGGGAAATAGGCCTATAGTTGGTTGAGTCTGTTTGGAATCTCCTTTATGTATTGGTACATCCATAGAACATTTCAGCTTGTCAGGATATGTACCTTCTGCGATTGCTAGGTTGAAAATATATGAAAGAGGCTCACATATAAAAGTTCCAATACTCTTTAATGTTCTGGCCGAGTAGCCATCCAGACCTGAGGATTTTTTATCATCAGTTATATCAGTTATAAGAAATTTTTTCATTTCTCGTTGTTTTACTTGACCTACCTACTTGTTTGTTTTGCACCTCTATCGGTCTGGTTAATAAAATCGCTGACTACAGCTGACTGAAGAAATTATTATTTTTTCTGCTTATTGTAGTACGAGAATCAAGTTAACTTATTAAAAAAATTGCGGTCTAACTAAATCTACAAATTTATTGGTCCTACCGTTCAAGCCTATCACACTGTAGAATCTCGTAGACTTTGAAGTAGAGCTATACAGCTAAAGGCCCTCTCATGATCGGCAAGTTACTTTCAATCTCTTCACTTCCCTATGCATGCCTCCGCAAGTTGGAAATCTTGTTCCACTCTTTTCTACTTTTTAGAGCAATTTCACACTTTTAATTTTAAACATTGCGGATGGTGTAAATTATCAGATGATCTAGATTTGAGGAAGTTGTTGATCTAGTTAAAGTTTGTATACTTACTAGAAAGAGGTTGATCCAGAAAAGTATTGTGGAAATATCTGAAGTGATGATGGACGAAATTGACTACATATTAAACGAAAAAGAATATATACGTGTTTGGATACAATAAGCCGAAGATCTGAGCTAGGTGCTTCTAGCACTGCTTTTAGAGAACTAATTCTTGAAGATAGACAGGCTTATCGGAATCATCTACTACTATCTTAGGAAAATATAGCTGTTAATGTAATTTTGAAAGGAGTGACAGCAATCAGCTCTTTTATGTTAACGTTCCACTTAAGTTCACTTCAGGCAAATTCACGCAAAAATACGTGACTAATGTGAACATGAACTTGTTCACATGCAACTATCCAATTGTGCAAGTAAGTTCCCGAGTCTGAATGGACCTTAAGTACGATTTTTTTTTATATTATTAAGCCAAGCTCAGGGGATACCCTATGATGGAAAGCACAGCGTGGCAGGAAGGAGATAGGGAAAGGATTAAGGGATATGAGGAGAGCGGCGGAGGTGCCGATGTATGTCGCCCTTAAACTTTCGCAGGTTGTATGCCGGAGGAAAGACAGAAGATGGTAGACTGTTCAACATTCGCACAGTTTGGGATAAGAAAGCATCAGGAATTTTAGTGTACGGCCGAAGGTAATTTGAAGGGTAAAAGGATGAGCGCGGGATGCAGCGCGAGTATTTCGTGCAGGAACTATTCTACAAGGGACCAGACTAGATATTTCATCAGAACATTGACCATGCATATAGCGATAAAGGAGCGAAAGGCATCCAACATTGCGACGGTGCTCGAGCGAGTCGATATGACGAGTAATTGCCACATCACCAATGAGCCTTGCAGGCTCTCTTTTGGACAATATCCAATGAAGCTAAGGCTGTGCGACCAGCCCCGGCCCAGATATGGGAATTGTATTCCATTCTAGGTCTGATGTAGGACTTGTAGAGGAGCGCTATATATGATGGGCTGAAATATTTCTTACACCTTTTCAAAAAACCAAGACATTTTGATGCTTCTTTGGCAACCGAGAAGATGTGATCTGTCCAGCTTAACTTACTGGAAAAATTAATGCCAAGAATGCTTAGTGACGGTGAATCAGAAATTAATGCACCATCAAACGAAACGGGAGTGGTTAAGTGATGGTCTTGTTTTAATGAGATGAGACAGCTTTGGGTCTTAGATGCATTGAATTCGACGCGATTCACTTTGCCCCAAGCGAGAATATTGTCAACACACCGTTGAATTGTGTCTTCATTCCTAAATCTTGATTCAACACATAGGAGAATCTTGGATATGTCCAGAGATTACTCGATATTCCATTAGATGCACCATTCATTTTTAAGCAGCGCTGCACCGTACTACAACTATAATGATTTCTAAATAAAGATAAAGACTTTTTCTCATGTATCGAGCTTGAGCACACTATGCCCAATTTGAAACACATTGAACAACCGTTCTACAGTGGCCAAAAATTGTGCTGTATATTTTTTTTTATATAATTATAACTATTAAACCATTTTGTCGAGTCAATCTACTACTACAATCATAAAATATCTTGAATGGGAAATAAATACAATCTTTTAGTGATATTTTTTTGTTTTTTTTTTTGCCGCGTGGATAAAAACAAAGACAACCTTTTTTATCTGCCAAAGCTTTCAAAACACAAGAAACGTCAAAAAATTTGAAAATGACATTTCCAAAAGCGACATCTTGCAGGAAATAGCTTAACAACAAAATTCAAGTTACAACTCTTCTATTTACCTACATGATGACCAGCATCATTACCTCAGCTAATAAGAAACTACGAACCAACAAATTTTAGAATTTTTTTTTATTAAATTTCATCATTAACTGAATCACCAAAGAGAAAATTACTCGCACTTTAAATCGAAATTTGAAAAGTGAATTGAATCGGTAACTGTGTTGTATCCATTAACCCATAGACGCCTTCCTTCGCCAAATGGGCTCGAGATGACTCAGTGGTTTGTCATCACGTCTATAAAAAAAGAAAAAGTTTTTGGGCTCAAATCTGATTGAATGACTTGAACTTGACCTTTTCCAAATACTTAAGTTGAATCTAATCAAAGATTTAGTTCTCTCACTCACGTCATAATTGAGATTTTGGTTTTGTGTTAACAAATCTGCTGAATTTTTTGTCCTGATTATACCGGGGGCAAGATTAGTTTTTAGTCATATCTAAAGGTACTCATTGCAGGGAGGTTATACGTTGCTGATAAATTGATTTCGAAAATTAGAGTAAGATAGGTAATCAGAACAGTATTAGTCGTTGATGAATGAATTTTATTCTGAAATTAATTTTTTTAATCTTTGAAAGAAATGCCGATGAATACGGTATCAAGTTCAAAAGATGTGTACGTAATCTACGTTTGTAGTGACAAGATACTTCCTGAGCTAGACATCCTAAAAACCGATATATATCGAAATATAGGTCAGAGATTTCCCAGTCATTTTCGCTAATGACTCCAATGTTTCTATAGTTCCATTGAGCTCCTCAGATGTACGTTTGAGTATGGTCCAGTTAGCTATACATATAGGCATTCCAATCTTCGGCTTTGACGCAATTATTAGAGGTGTACTTGAGCTCAATATAATAAGATCATTTATTATTTCACCGCCAAAAAAATATCGTGATGACCTGGTATCAAAATGATTAGGTTGATTCGTTTGCACTACAGAAAGAATTCTGACTTAGTTGCAATACTGTTAATTGCTGACTAATTGTTGAAGAAGATTAAAGGTTTTTTGTTTTTCGAACTCTTATTGACATTATGGTTAGTATGTAAGGCCTCGAGTCCATGGCTGTCGACACTTGTTCTAAGTTTGGACCAATTTGTATATCAGACTAGCCTTCACCTAGGGATAGTCAGGAAATTTCAGACCATCATATCTACCATCACTATATTGAGAATTGGGACGAATAATGTCTAATTTCCTAGTTTAGTATGACCTTCGCCAAGGTTTCTAGAAGACCTATACAACGTGCATCCTATTCACAGAAATATCTGCCTGAAACCTCAACTGTTAAATGCGGAACTGTGAGATTCAACAAAGCTTTTAGTGCCATTGACGGTGCTGTTCGCATAATAGCAATAATACTGAGCCAACATTTTCTCCGCACATTGCTAAATTTTCCAGAATGTAATCCCTCCATCTGTTAATATAAACGCAATAAATGATCCTGGTTTCTGCGGCCCCCCAATATGACGATCCGTAAACTCGATATTAGCTTACACTCTAGAATAATCCAAAGATATTTCATGCCATTGTCTTCAAAAGCTACAGTTATCCATAACAGATTATATTCTAGTTCTTTAGGCTAGATACTTAGAATGATAAACCAAATTTAGCGTAGTCAAATCCTGGTTGTGTTAGTACCTGTTACCGGTGTAGTGAACGTTCAGTACAGCCGTGCAGAAGAATCAATATAAAGAGCAGGGCAACAAGATATATGGTTGAAAATATTGCAATTGTTCCCACCGAAAATGCCCTTAGTCGCTGCCACTGGGTCAAGATACCCAGGAAGTTTCTCAGCTGTCACAAACGTAAACTAAACTTCAATAAATAAATATTTCATCGTTTTTCTTATTAATTTAATATAAAAATGTGTGTAAAGTACCCAAATGATATTTTATAACTATACTTGCCTAAAAAATGATTTCTTACGTCTTACCTTGGTATTGTTCTGGCAATCTTTCACTGAACACTCCATTCTGAAAATACATGAACCATTACTTGGAATTTTATCACTTTAATATCAACAGATAATTACTTACACTCGTTACTTTATTTAGCACTACTTTTTAATAAATTATCTTTCACTTTTCAGTTTTATCAAATAATATTAAAATTATTTAAAATTAGAAAACTTCGTTTGACAGCTGAAAATACATTTGTCTCTTTCTTCAATATAATTCTGACTACTTCACAATCTGCGCTCATGTACACGAAAGAAAGAAGTTATCATTTTTGAGATGGCCCAGAAGTTTGTCGACCATAAGGCACTACAAGAAAGATGGTTATAACCGTAGATTTTCGTACATTGAGTCTTTCTCCTGAGATCATATGTAATTATATTGGAAAATGTACTACCAGAAGCGGCCTCTATATAATCAAAGGTCGGTACTGAAAATATATTTTTGTTTTTAAACAGCCATCATAATCCTCTGAACAAGGCCGCCGTCACTGCCCTCATGTAAAAGTATTTAGTGCATAGCCTGGGTCTTGAGTCTGCACTAGTGGTATTGTTGGACAGGTTGCTAAACGGCTGATTCATGAGGTCAGGTGTAGTTTGAAGTTTAGTGATTGCCTCAATCAACGAACTCCCAGTGGTATTACTGGCCAGGTGTTAAAAAAGTGGAATCTTGAGGTATATTTTGAGGAAAGACTCGGTCTTATGCTCAAGGAATGCCCCTGACGTAGTACTGTGCAGGCTGCCAGATGGTGCCTAGATTGATGTAACAGCATCTTAAAATTGAATGCAATGTAAAATAAATGTGATCGATTGAATCACGGGCACTTCGTGGCGGGAACCTGTAGTTACGTCGAGCCGAAGCAAATTTTCGCTTCCTTCGGCCTCCTGATGTGCAATACACTTTCCAGCTCTACCTTACTATTTAGGTATTGTTGAAATCAAGCCGAGCCTATGTCGATTTGGTCAGAGCGTGAGGAAGAGAGCTAACACTGTTAACACCTGGTTGATCTTGGGGTTGTATAACTCTTACAACGGGTCCGGGATATGCCGATCTGCGATAGTGTGAGTGCGGTAAGTGGTGCAGACCTGTTGTAGTCGAAGCGCTTATCACTGCGCCAGACTGTTTGTCAACCTGCAATGGTAATGTTCTAGAATGCTCGTCAACTAATAGCTGCTTAAAAGGAAGTACCTGATATCGAAATAATTGCAGGACTACAAGCGGGAATAAACAAAAACATCGGTCATCAAGTTGGACATTGTTCAGTACTAAACGCAGCATCGATTTTTATTTCCTTTTTAGGGTTCCGTACCCAACGGGAACCCTTTTACTAAGACTTCGCTGTCCATCCGTCCGTCACCATCTTGTATCCATGAACCGAAATAGGTAGACAGTTGACATGTTCACAGACTGTGTATTTCTATTGCCGCTATAACAACAAATAATAAAAATAAAATTAAATTAAAAATTAATGGGGGCCCCCATACAAGAAACGTGATTTTTTCGGCGTTTTTTTCCTCGTTTTATTCTCATTCATTATTATTATCATAAATAGGAATTTTTTTTTCAATTGACAGCATGCCGCCTACTCTCATTTGAAAAAATAAATAAAAAGTATATAGTGTTAAATTTTGTATGATGGTACGGAACCCTTTGTGAGCGAGTCCGACTCGCACTTGACTGGTTATTTAAAATAATTCTTCAATACAAGTCTGGTTCTGTATGATGTCAAAACCAGGGACCGAATCAGTTAAGACTTTTTACGAAAATAGCCAACTTTAGCTGTTATTGCTGACCGATAATAATTTGAAGCTAAAAAAACCAAGCTGGAAAGGCTTTTTATTTTATCTGGCAAAAATAAAAAGCCAGCTGGGCTTGCTAGTTTTTCTGGTAAAAGTAAAACCCAAGCTTGGCTTTTTATTTTTTCGAGCTGGAAGTGACAGGTTTTGAAGCTGGTTATTTTTTTGAGGAAGTATGAAAAGCCAAGTTGATTTCTTACTTTTTCTAGCAGAGTGTCATTTTTGACTAGAAAAAATAATTTCCTCTCCATTAAATATAATTCGGATATGGGAACCTTAATCGCTTTAGAAATAATTTTTCGGTACTGCACCGCGGGAACTGCAAAAATAACATAGTTTTAAGAACTCCGGCTTTTCGGTTAGTTAATGACGACATCCTAAAATAAGTCAGATGCAGAGCACATCAAACCTTCCTTTAGTTATTATTATTGATAATACTTAACTACACATTTATTTCCGGATACCGGATAAGAAAAAACAAAATTCATAACTGGTCCGGACCCTGCAAATAAGAAACCAGCTGGGCTTTTTATACTTCCGGCTTCGAAACCTGTTACTTCCAGCCCGAAAAAATAAAAAGTCAGGCTGGCTTTTTATTTCTGCCAGAAAGCCCAGCGCTTTTTATTTTTGTCAGATAAAATAAAAAGCCTTTCCAGCTTTGTTTTTTTTAGCTTTTTTTAATAAAATGTTAAGTTTTCAAAAGCTTTGCAGAAATCGAAACGGGTTTCACGAGACATCTTTTGGTATATTCCACAAAATTCCACGATCATGATTTATCTCAGCTTTTTTTGTATAAAGTTTTCAAAATACCAGTTATTTTCGGTCCCTGGCCAAAATACAATTGATTGATTGATTTTTTGATCATAATAAAAGCCTACCTAACTAAGGCTTTCTATATTCAGCATTTAGGTATTACTAGCTGAGAGTTTCGAAAAACATGTTGCCCGATTTATACGGTGGTTGGTCAAGCGTTCAAAAAATTTTTTGACCTTGTCCCTCTGGTGGACTCGAACTTTGAAATTTTTAGAATCGATCAGATGGAATAGAAGAATATTAAAAAAAAAACTTTACATTTTTATGATTGAAATCAAATAATTAAATACATAGGTAAGAGCAGTCGTGCGGAAAGCGTCTGGTCGCGGCTTCAAAAAGCGAACGAGTCGGTTGTTTTTTCTCTCGTATTTAATAATTTGATTTGAATCGTACAAACGAAAAAATTTTCTAAAAATTCTTCCATTCAGAAAAGTGCGACCAGAAACAGACGTGCCGCCACAAGTACACAATAAACCCAGTAGTGGTACCTAGAGAATTAAAAGACAGAAAAGAATGAATATCATCTTTAGTTGCCAGAAAGAAGTAGACATGCCCCAGTGTTTGCTTACCTACTTAATGACTGTATTAGTTTGAAGTTTTAAGTAGATATATCCCCCACATAATCTTCGCTGGTTTGTCTGAAAGAATTATCTAAGCACCATAAATTCAACTACAGTCCAGGAACTTTAGTTCTTCACTTCGGAAAGAGGCCAACCAAGCTAAAAATCGGTATACACTTACCTTTCAGCTCTCCAAATAAGGGGTGAAAAGTCCCTGGAATTTGGTTGTTTCGCGAATATTTTCGTTCCTATCGGTCTTACGGTTATAAGGTAACCCGGTCTACCGTATAAAAATAGTATATGAAAGTATGCAATATGAACGTTCCTGTAAAAATCTTAAGCTTGTCAGGTCAGGTCTTTTCTTCGTGAATTAACCTAACTAAAAAAAATGAAGGTTGCTTATGTAAGTAATTTCTGGCAGCTTATTTTCTTTCGGTTTTTTCCTCTTCTTTCTCGATTTGTTCTTGATTTTCCTACGGGACTGGTCGGAAATTCCAAAATTGCGTGGAATCAATAGAATCGGTTTCTGGGTCATTGGCAAGATGTCCCACGACAATTGCTGCAAACTGCTGAACATTGGAGGTCCAACTTTCTACAGCCGCAAAATACGCCAACTTTGCGAACAATTTCAAAAAATCATGCTCAAAAGACGCTCCGGGACAGGAGGCTGCGATGTTTTTATTTGCTCCAATAAGCCATTTTTGAGCACCCATCCCTACTCTTACAGGTTCAGCTGATTTCCAAACCAATACTGCATCTGGTATTAAACACGACACAGGTGCTGTTTGGCTGTGTCAGTTGTTGGAGAAAAAAATTACGGTCTTAACGTTTGGCGAAAAGTTTCAGAGTTGCAGTTTTCCCTTTATGAAAAAGACCAGATGTTGCGTCACATCCAGTGAAAGCGTGTAGAAGTAGAAGATGATCCCTGATGTCTTCGTGATCGTTGACACTATGAGAAGAGTAAGGTTTTTGCTCGACTTTTTCCTTGACCGGTTTGAGGAAGAAGATCTCTTCATGAATCGGAGTGCGAGCAACCTAAATTACCAAGATATCCCAGTCTTCCCCAACAGCCGTTATATTTGTGCGTGAACATTCCAAAGTTGTTTAAATTATTAAAACATTCCAAAGTTGTTTAATTATAAAAACTTCAGAAGATACCGTAGAGAAACCTCGATTTCGATCATTAATCAATTTAATATCAAAACAAAAAATTATATTGGAATTTCAATGCCAGATTATGGGAAAACTATTAGTGTTATCAGAAAACCTTGTTCTGCCGTTTTATATACCCTAGATGAAATCTATAGGGTATACATACTAAGTGTGTCATTCCGTTTGTAACACCTTGAAATAATGATGGTAGAGCAAAATGGATTGAACACCCCCGCATAAAATTAAAAGTTATTTTGGTTTTTGCATGTCCGTCTGTCCGTCCGTGCGTCCATCCGTCCATCTGTGCGCGCACGATAACTCGAGAACGCGGTCAGTTAGAAAGCTGAACAAGGACATTAAAAAAAAAAGTACAATTAAGTTCGAAAGGAGACAAATCGGGCAACTCCTTCGTGGGGTTGCTATACAAAAATTTCGTTTTCCACTATATATTTGGACACTACTTGAGAGCACGTTGACGTAGAAAGCTGAAATTTGTACATTGTGTTTTCATACTAATAGCAAATAAAATTTCAAAAATGGACTAAATCGGGCAACCCCTTCTTGGTGTTGCCATATAATTTTTTTTTTTTTGTTTTTTTTACATATACTTTGAAAACGCTCAGTCCTAGAAATTTTTATTGTACGCAAAAACTTCTTCAGTATACGAAATCCTATAAAATTGGTTATAATAATTTTTTTCCTGTCCGACGGAGCGGTTCTAGAAATAGCGAGAAACCAATGCAAAAAATCAAAATTGCTCAAATGGGTGACCATACGACATTTCATACGGGCATTCATCTAGGGTATCATAAGAATTGGTCCTAGACCAATTCTAACTTTTTCACTTGTTTTGTAGAGAATTTCTTTCTCTTCCTTTTTCATAAGTGTACCTTAATAGCCGTAAGACCGACAGGAACGAAGATATTCGCAATAAACCGAAAAATGGTAATTTTTGGGCTGTCACACTCACAAGTTATACGGAGAGCTGAAAGGTAAGTGTATACTGTTATTTAGCTTGGTTGGACTTTTTCCGAAAATTAGCCCATTTTTTGCCTAAAGTTCCTGCACAACTAAGCAATTCTCTCATCCAGTTCTTTTATCTCTGAACAAATTTCGATTGATTATACGCGACAATCTTCTATTAGTCACTCAGCACATTCCTGTGGCATTGTACATCCTTCTGGTAGAATCTCTTATCCTCACATCTGACAAGGGCTAAATAATATCATTATGGTAAAGCTATTAATAAATCTGTTCCCACTATAAAAGTCCCTTTGAAAATATTCCAGAAAATTCAACCGGCTATAGAACTGCATTACCATTTTATGCATGTCCATATATGATTTACACGCAATTCCTCCCCGCAAAACCCGTTCAACGACACGAATACATAATATAACCTTGCTTGGCTTTAATTCCAAAGTAGGGTAATAGTAGAGTACGCGTAGTAGTCGCGATTAAATCGTTGCCATAGTGCTGAACCAACTAGTTGCCCTGTCGTTAAGCTGCCAAGATTAGTAGCGCTATTAGGGCTTGCAAATTACTTATCTCTCGCACTGTGGTGGTCTCTGGTCTGGTTCTGTTGTCGCTGATTCATTTGCACGCGCCTATGATAAATCAGTGCCGAACATAAAACGAATGGCGATATCCTGCTATTTTGAAACATTTAACCTCAATCGATCCACTTATCATCACAATTTGCATGCACCATCCCGCAAGCGGTCTGATAACGCACCTAGAAATTAATAAATGAGTACTAAATGTATTCTGGTGTGTCCCCGTGAAAGAATTCTGTTGGGAGAGGAGTTCGGTGTGCGGAGAAGCACTCATTAAATGTAAAATCATCCAGAAAATTGAACTTCACCCCCTCTCCTTTCAATTGAGCGTTGGGGTACATGGTACAGGAGGCTACCAGTGTGCAAAAGCTATATATAGGAGGGAATGAGACTTGCCGATTGCAGGCGCTCTACACCCCTCATATGAAATGCACTTCAGCGGAAACTTCCAACGCCTTCACTTCACTGCAAGGTATTTGAGTGACAGGACCGTTGTTCTAGTGGGAGATCACTTCATATGTTTCCGCGATTGAATAATGTGCCGAAGGGATGAGTTCCACATGAGCACATGTTGATGCAGCCTCCTTTTTTGCCTATAATACAATGCGCCATTTTGCATGTTTGTAAGTGTTTATACAACATGCATACGTATATGCATGCACACACACACACACACAAACCGAATCCTGGCAAAGTGCTGTCTACTGTTATTGGTGCGATGCATGGAAAACAAAAAACTTTTAAATGATTGTGGAAGGACAAGAAATGGTTTTTAGTACGCGCTCACAATGGTTTTCTCATCCTTATTGTTTCGCTATAATGGGGATGCGATTTTCATATTCATATCATGAAAATTGCTTTTCGCATATACTCTCTACCCACTACTTTTACCGCAATACAAAACGTTAATCGGGGACGCTTGTTTGCACCAAGACCCAACCATCATTCTCTACCCGCACCCTCGTCCATCCCTTACCATCCAATCCTTCCTATCCAGTCCATTAATCTCAGAGCCCAAAGGAGTTTCCGGGAAATTTTTGTGTAATTGATCCGAAACAGTGTTGGAAGAAAACATCGCTCGGCACGTTGTTGGCGTTTCGTCGTCGGTCGCTTGTCGTCGTCGGAATGATTGAAGTGAGTGAGTGACTCTTTTAATTGTGACGGGACGGGGCCTTCCGTTTTTTTTCTAATACCTCTGTTAGCGCGCTTAATTGGATTCTCTGGAGGATTTACATTTGAATTGACGCGAAATTTATACAAGTGTGGATTTCACAATTGAGCCGACATATGCAGAACTACACCACTCCAACAAAGGAAGGACAATTATTATTCAAGAAATGAAGCCCTGGAATTCTGACGTATCGTGTTTCGTATGGTGCACATTTGAAGCCGCAAAAATGATGATGGGACGACAATTTTAAAGAAGCACAAATTTCTTGCACTCATATGCAAATTTTGATATTTCCCCATGACCTAAGCGGACTATAGCTGGATAAGGATAATCTATTGCTCTATTGCTGTCATGCATTGAAATCGTTATAAATGAGGTCAACTGAGACTCAGTGGAGCCAATAATTGAAAGTCGATTGAAAACTTGCAAAATATTAATTGGATGCGATGTTTTCGCAATTAAAACGATTATGAAGAGTCTTGACGTAAAATGGGCTAAGAGGAGCAATTAAAATTTTCTTCAGTGGGAATTGTTTATGTATAATTTAAACGGGATATAGTTATTCATTATTATACGAATATTTTTGTTTATAAAGATTATTCTGGTCTTGGAGTGTATTAAGGACCATTGAAAAGAGATTTTGATAGAATCAAGAAGATTTCTGATTTAAGATTTCTTAGAGCTTCACAAAGCGTTTCTGTTTATCTCTTAAATTTTATTTGTTTGGTTCAGAAGCATTTCTCTGATTTTATAATTGATTATTTAATTTTCTTCTTGTTCTAAATTAATTTATAAAAGTTAGGTGTATACATAAAATCATATGACTGGTGTCGATTTATAGGAGATGCGTCTGGTTATGTAACAAAATCTTGGTAGGGAGTGAAAATAAAATTCATTCCTGAGGCAGATAAAATCTGTCAATAAGAGGCGAAGGACTATAAACGTATATTAGCACATCTTCCTTAATGTTGAAAATATTAAAGAGGCTACTGGATGTACATTGTACATATATATGTATAAGACTGGTTTCGCAGGACAACTTCAGTTCGATTTGACGATATGCCTGTATCAAATGTAAATCAGTAGAGTCTGAAAATTATTGCAACTCAGTCAACTAATTTTTAATTATGGGGTGTTATACTCGAAGGAAATGAATAGGTCATGTATGTTAGACAAGCAAAAAGTTGTATGGGTAGGGGGAGGGAAATCCTAACGGTTTCCGAGATACCGGGACTTAAAGATAAAAGATAAAGATAAAATATGCCTAAATTTGTATAGATCACGCTGTAACTTTTGAACGTTATACCCTAGGCAGGTGGACAAAATCAGTGATCATTCATTCGTAATTGATTTTTTTTTTTTTTCAAAAATTAAGTTACTCAAGATTTTGAGAATTAAAACGAAGTCCTGTCAATTTTTATATGTAATTCACAGCACATTTTAAGAATTAAAATTCAAATTGAAAGGTAAAGTGATTTTTGAAAAATTGAATTACGAACGAATGATCATTGATTTTGCCCATGATGACGAATTTTCAGGTAGATAATAATCGTTGGACCCTTCCAATGTTCTATAATATATTCCCTTCTCTTCTCCGTTTTGAAGTTCTGGCTCAATAAAATTAAATATCGGAATTGCAACTAATGTTTTTTATTTAACTACTATTTTTATAAAGAAAAAAACACGCTATCAATACGAATTTTTCATATTGGATTTAAAAAGATATTTTTAAGAAAAATTGCAAAAAACCGGAGAAAGGGTTACATTTTGATGAAAAATTGGGTTTGATGGCGTGTTTTTTGGTAAAAATTAAAAACAACCAAAGTAAAATCCCGAAATTTTAGTTCTGGAGAGATCATAAGAAAAGTCCAGCGATTATCAATCCAAAAAAATTTGAATCGTCATCATAGTTCAAAAATTACAGGGTAATATATAAAATCATACCCAAATATTTTTAAGTACCGTTAACTTAGAAACCATTAAGATTCCCCCCCCCCCCTCCCTGCCGCCACAAATAATGTTGCATGATTAAGCACCTGACACCCTGTATATTTTGGTCAATAAAATACAAGGAAAATACGCTGGATGCTTTGTTGGATGTCGAGAGAGTTTCAATAATGTTAAGATGGACCACATTTATAGGCATCTGAGAAAGGTGGGAGTTAACAAGAAGCTATGTGGCAAACTCTATGTTCCTCAAAAGGAAGATAAACTCATACTTAGGTGACGTAGCGGTTGAATGAGCAGTATGTAGAGGATCACCACAGGGTAGGATGCTATAACCTGTCTTATGGACACTTGTTATGGAAGATATCCTTGTTACATTAAAGGAATTGGGGGGAAAGTAGTCTGTGAAGCGCAATGCTGAACAAGGTGAAAGCTGTATAAGAGGAAAGCATGCATACTTGATAGATGGAATTTGTTGGTTTGCTGATTTGGTGTTTATGGTGGTATGAGCGTTTTGATGTTTTTGTAGATCGCTTTGGCATCTCCCAGGAGAATACGTACAGTAGTGTGGTATAGTTAGCTGAGTTCTATGGGCACGAATTGGTACTTCTCACGGCGAGGTAACTTTACCTTAGTGAAATTGAAATTGAGATTTTTGGCTGTATGGGTACTGTAGTAGATGCATGGTCAGCTATATGATCCAAATGGTGAATCACGAAGCCTATCCAGACTGAATTGGGCACATCTTAACCTTCACGTGGTCCCCTCTGACAGCGACATAAGGGTTGTATTACCTGTATAGGCCAAGTACGATTCTTTTGACGCTGCTAACAAGATCTAGGCCCGAACGGAATTACCAGTATCGTTTAAAAAACAAATCTAGCATGAAAGATTGAAACTGGGAGTATTCATGGTCGGTTGATCATGCTTTACGAAAGCTATACCAAATGGGCGGCTCGACATTGGCTAACTTGGTGCTACGGGGTTAGAGGAGCCCTGGATAACAAGGTTTTATCCACCTCAACTTGGGATGGCCCCTTTATGGGAGCATCGTAGTGGCTGTGGTCTAGGGTGCCGTGACCTGAGATCGGCAGAGATGGGATAGGTCTCGCTTTTACCAGTAAGTTGATGTCATGTCATGCAATCTTGGCATACTGGTACTCGTTATTTCGACACGAGGAATTTGATTGATCTTTACAATCCGTGCATGAAGAATGCCGTGAGATTAAGCCATATCTGGCAGGTGCTCACTTAAAAAATCCTGACATATTTCTGTTACATTAAAGGAGGATGGGTTTATTACGGTATCCTGGTATCCGACAATTGTTAAAAATGTTAAACAAATTTAATAATTGGATCACTAATTTAGTGGACTGAGGAATTTAAGTCTGTCGTAAACGAAGACTATGATCTTCACTAGAAAAACACAACCTCAATATTTCAAACTTCCAAAGATTAGTTATATATCAACCTAACCCTAAGCGACACTAAGTATTTAGGTGTCATCATACTAGGCTCTAAGCTGAGCTGGAGTAATATACTAGAATGCGTGAAAAAGTTAGTATGGCTTTTTACACGCGTAAGGAAATCTTTGTCGATAACTGCTGGGGCTTTAACAAATGTACACAGCTATAGTTGGACCAATCCCATGTTATGGCTCAATAGTCTAGTAGGCGGCACTCAAGAAGAAATATAATCTGGCTCGGAGACGAGTGCAGTCATAAGAGCGGGACTATACTCCAGCAACTGGTACTGGATAAATCATTTAGTCTGCCGGACAAATATACTGTTTGTCAGGTTGAGTTAGTAGCAATGCAATACAGATGGTATCTAAATGCAGAGAGCCGAATTTAAGCATCAGTATATAGACCAATACCCAGGTGGCTATTATGGCATGGGACTCTGTGGTGATAAAATCTAAACTGGTGCTGTTATGCAAAGATAGCTTCGAAGAGATTTCCATAAGGCATAAGATGATCTTGTTCTGGATATCAGGCCATAAATATATCGAAGGCAAATGGTAATGGTGGATGAGCTGACAAAAAAAATTCTAAAATAGACAGCTTCGACGCAGCATCGTATGTGAGAATCCCGACCGGAGCCCTAAAATCCGACATCGCCAAAGATAGCTGGAAGAGGTCTAATAATCTTGATGGGTCAATCGGAACACCTGCTTTATTGGAAGGCAATTATGGCCTACATATAATAGGAAGAAAATATTGGAGCTACTTATAGGGAGCAAAACGGACACAAATAAAACAAAAACCACCATCAGAAACTAGTAGGGGTGATAACGGTCTATTGGGCCATATGTAGGTATCCCTACTAGGAAACAGGATCTAGAGTGTAACAATTTATATTCTAACTGTAAAGTTTTTGAAGAAATTGAATCAGCTCGACATTTTCTCTGCGAATACCCTGCTTTAGCGGTCAAACGAGCAAATATACTTGGTAGTCACTTCTAGCTAAGATAGCTACAAGGTTCAGAGCTTAGACGTATTTTGAGATTACTTAGAGAAGCAGGGTGAATCTAGGGTTGACTTTAAAAAGATAGATTAAATACATTCATTTCTCGATTTACATGGTAGGCTCCAAGAAAAATAGTGTAAATTGAAAAGTTTTAAACGTGATATAAGCATGCAAAAAAAGTGAATTGGTTCAATTAAACTTTGAAGCATATTGGATTTAATTAAAGAATATGAAAAAAGCGCTAGTTATGTTCATAACAACTATCAAGTCGCAGACTCTAGTAGCTTGGTCTTAAAAGAATTACAAATACACAAAGAATCATGTTCTCAGAGACTTATCTGAATTTAGTAGCTTATAATCAGTACATGCATTTCATTTCCTTTCTTATTTTAATTAAAAAAAAATTAACTTTTATTATGTTGAACACAAAGTTGACATTCTTACACGCTCTCAACAAACCATGATACTCTTATCCATGAGTAGATGCTCTGAGTAGTTTTTCAAGAATTTTCTGCTTGATAAATTTGTATGCTAAGTGGTTATTGAAAAGTCAGATAGATCAGATTTGACCAAAACATTTATGTAGAACTGTCATGGTTTGTTTATGTTTATAAAACAGCAAATAAAATTATGTAGCCCATTGGGAACAGGATAATTATTCTAATTTTTGTTCAAATTCTCATAATTGCTTTCACGTTTCCAAAACTCAAGATTTTGAGCTATAAGACTTATATGAGTCGTGCTTGATTCCCCATAACTTGCAATGGTAAAAAGCTTTCAAGTGACACGTTTCTCATACATATACAAGCAAAGAAAAGTCTTAAAGTCATGACCAGTAAAAAAAAGAGTGCAATGACTAGATACGCTCATATATCGTGTACACGATTTCTTGTCCTTTCATTATTACCTCGTTGCAGTTGTTTTAAGTCAAGTTTTTTTTTTTTTTTTATATTATTAAGCCAAGCTCAGGGGATACCCAGTGATGCAAAGCACAGCGTGGCAGGAAGGAGATAGGGAAAGGATTAAGGGATATGAGGAGAGCGGCGGAGGTGCCGATGTATGTCGCCCTTAAACTTTCGCAGGTTGTATGCCGGAGGAAAGACAGAAGATGGTAGACTGTTCCACATTCGCACAGTTCGGGATAAGAAAGCATCACGGAATTTTAGTGTACGGCCGAAGGTAATTTGAAGGGTAAAAGAATGAGCGCGAGATGTAGCGCGAGTGCGTGCAGGAACTATTCTACAAGAGATCAGATTAGATATTTCATCAGAACATTGACCATGCATATAGCGATAAAGGAGCGAAATACATCAAACATTGCGACGGTGCTCGAGCGAGTCGATATGACGAGTAATTGCCACATCGCCAATGAGCTTGCAGGCTCTCTTTTGGACAATATCCAATGAAGCTAAGGCTGTGCGACCAGCCCCGGCCCAGATATGGGAATTGTATTCCATTCTAGGTCTGATGTAGGACTTGTAGAGGAGCGCTATATTTGATGGGCTGAAATATTTCTTACACCTTTTCAAAAAACCAAGACATTTTGATGCTTCTTTGGCAACCGAGAAGATGTGATCTGTCCAGCTTAACTTACTGGAAATATTAATGCCAAGAATTCTTAGTGACGGTGAATCAGAAATTAATGCTCCATCAAACGAAACGGGAGTGGTTAAGTGATGGACTTGTTTTAATGAGATGAGACAGCTTTGGGTCTTAGATGCATTGAATTCGACGCGATTCACTTTGCCCCAAGCGAGAATATTGTCAAGATCGTTATTCAATGATCTAATCATGCAGTCTCGTTTAACACATGTGGCGTTCCTTCTGGAATCCGCAAGGGTGTCAAAGGAGTATGCGAAATCAAGGGTACTGTCATCAGCAAAGCTATGGATAGGATTGAAAGTAAGGGAAAGCAGATCATTAATGAAGATTAGAAATAGAGTTGGAGAAATAACAGAGCCCTGGGGGACACCGGCATTAATAGGATGAGGTTCAGATATAACGCCATCTAATACAACACGTATTTGGCGACTAGATAAAAAACTTTCAATCCATAATAGAAGAGGAGGGGAAAGACCAAGTGCTTTGAGTTTGGCTAAAAGGGCTGGATGCCAGACTCTATCAAAGGCCTTTGAAATATCTAGAGCAACGATTTTGGGCTCACCAAAATTGTGAAGACTACGATTCCAACGTTCCGTAAGAAAAGTCAGCAAGTCTCCAGATGAGCGACCGTGCCGGAAGCCGTATTGGCGATCGTTGATGAGCTGATTGGTTTCCAGATACTTCATTAATTTGGAGTTAATGATAGATTCAAAAACCTTTGAAAGAATCGATGTGATTGCAATTGGTCGATAATTTATCGATAATTTGAGGGATCGCTACCCTCTCCTTTCTTTGGAATAGGCTGAACGTGAGCTAGTTTCCAAGCAGTTGGAAATTTTCCTGTCGAATAGGACAGGTAAAATAGTTTGCGCAGAGGTTTAGCCAAGGATGAGGCACAGCTTTTAATTAATAGGGGCGAGAAACCATCAGGGCCTGCGGCTTTAGAGACGTTGATACCATTAAGGACCTTGAACACATCTCTCGTACGGATGTGTATTGGCTCTTGTACACATCCGCACGGGAGATGCACGACAGGTGCCTGTGAAGTGGGTGGAAGAAAAGAATTTGGTGCGAATCTAGCAGCCAAAATATTAGCTTTATCCAGGGAGTGAACAACCACTTCACCATTATTAAGTACTGAAGGTATAGAGGAACTGCTGAAGTTGTTCCTGATGGTTTTGACCAGGGACCAGAAACCTTTACTACCTTTGCGGCTTGCCAAGATTCTTTGTCTAACATTCTGGTCACTATTGAAATTGTTGTTATTAAATGGCATAGTGATGTATAAATTCACTTCTTTATGGCCAATATTATCAATAATCCAGTCAATAAGGGCTCTTGCCCTACAAAAGCTGGGGCAGTTGTGATTTTTATATAATGTTACGAGCGTGGTCTTAGTTCGTTATTTAAAACACAATATTTCAGATATAATTAAAAAGTTCTTTCTTTATGTAACTTTACCGTTTACTCTCACAAATTCACAAATAATTATCAAATCAACTCTTTTTTATAGTTATAGCTAGTAATGTACTTCTAATTATTACAATCCTAATAGTTTACTTCGTTCACTTCACTGTCTGAAATAAGATTCGCCTTCTGGATGTGAGTAGCACCGTATTTATACTCTACAAATTATGCTAGAACCTTCCTGAATATTCCGTTCTCCGAAGCCAAAGTTTACTAGGATGTCACTAACCTAAAGTTGTTTCCATTTCCAATAGATGTCGCTTGTATCACTTTGTGTCGCGTCACAATATGTTATTTAGTGCCGGCCCTGATGAAAAATTCAAATTTTCACCCTTGGAGGGGGTCTGCGTGCTCCGCCATTTTGGATCAAAGGTCCAAAAAAAATTTTTTTCGAAATAATTCGTCAACGGTTGATCCTGCGACAAAAATAGCTGAAACAAATTTGAAGGAAGCTACGTTCCCTACATTTTTTTTTAAAATCACTTTTTTGTAAGTCTAATGTGAACACACTCCCAAAAAAATTTGTAGGTATAGTACACTTTATGCAAGGTGTTTCGTCCATAGTGGTCCATAGGATAGGAGATGATAGTAGATATTTGTACGGCAAGAGGGGGGCGGCATTTCAACCGTTTCGGAATTACAAGATGATTAAGAAAATATGCAAGTCTTTCACACAATAACCTATATCTTAAAAAATACAAGGCGTACGGTTACTTACAGAGCTCATTGTATGCAGAACTTCATGGCCTTTCTGCGACTGCACGACCAGCCCCGTTATCCTCTCCCCTTCGGAGTTATGGCGGTCTAAACTAAAGATAACTTGTTCCTTTAGTGACTGAAAACACGTCATTTAAAAAAAAAATCGGTATAGGTATAGGTCAAATTAAAGAGGAGAGTCCACAGCTTACAGTTTTTTTTTTTTTTAATTACGTTAAGCACCTTTTTGTAACAAAAAGAGGTGAAAGTCAATAAAACGGCAAGAACATTCGAATTTTTTTCATTGATATGCAGAACATTGTTAGAAATTCTAGACATTTGTGAAGTTGACTGGGACGCTAGGAAATATGAACTAGAATTGCTATTGCTCCGGGCAAATCGAGTTATCTGATTATCGTAGAAAATTTAGCAGGATAGTCATGCTTCTGATGTGTCTGTCGATGAACATTTGGATTTTTCCTGCACCAATCCATATATATTAAGAATATTCTGCATGAGGATCTCTCGAGAAGGGCTGTGTATCTTATAACCTAGGGATTCCAAATGTTCCAGACATTTGCTATCGGGCTTGGATCGGAGGAATTGTCTGGCCAAGGAAGGATTGGGATATTATAATTTGGCAGGAAAGTTTTCACGGATTTGGCTGTGTGGCCCAGTGTACTATCTTCCTGAAAGGTCCATTCTCAACCATTTGGATATATTGATCTTAGCGCATAGTACCCTGTTTCATTACTAACCACAAGAAGAATTTCAATGTTCAGATGAATACTCTATAAAAAAAAATATTCGAAGGACTCATCTTTTTCCAGTCATCCACTGCTAAGTGTTGATGAGCTTTAAGGGAGGATCGTCTCGCTATTTTCATTCGGAAAATTAGTCTCGGCATTTTTGTTTGTTAGCAACGTTTCTACGTAGCGTCGCCTCAGCGTTCGGTACGATATTTTAATTTCTCTAAAGCTAGAAGAATTTTGTTCACTTCCATAAATGATAGAGAACAATACTCGGTGACAGTATACTATTAATTCGACAATGAGTTTATGCAGATACGTCGCCTAGAGTTAGCCGCACGATGTGAGAGACACACTCGCTCTTTATCATCTCGATATTTCTTCGCCCATTTCTCGACACTCGAATGATTTACGCCCTCAAAACTAGTCATTTCCCGAAGAGTGTATCTTCCACCTTATATTAATTCTAGGATCGCCACAAATATCTCTACAGATAAATATTTTTTCTTTCCCATTTTCTAAGAAAATTGAAAATTGAAATATTCAAGAATATCATTTCTCTCGCTACAAAAGCCAAAAGAAACATTCGCCGAAGGCTTACTACTTTTCTAAATTTCTTAACAGCATATAAGAGTAAGTTTTTTGGACTCAACTGTTTCCGAATAAATACTGAATCCTACAATTTACACCACGTACACATTTTCGAATCGAAAAATTTCTTTCAATCATCGACAAATTGTTTAAAACTTCAAAACAGATAATTCTAAATTAACTGAAAATAAATCAATAAAAAAAGAAATAATACTCAACATAATAGTAGCAAGTCATTTTTGTCTTTCAAAAGAAGCCCATACCTATATAAGTAGGTGCCAGTGTATTGCACAAAGCGGTCTGCTTGAATACAGAAATGTTCCATTACCGCTAAACAAAGTCAGGTTTTATAGATTTGAAAAGGCGTTAATATCGGACGTTGTTTACCAGAGCCCTCTTATATCCAACAGCAACAGCAGTGAAGAGCCATGTGTGCCCAATGATAAGAGCCCTCTGTCTATACCCATTTAACTTCACGGTATCTTGCTGTGTCAATAGATCGTTGGTTTCAAAAGAATTTTCAGATAAATACTATGAATAGCCAGAGAATTTGAAAGGAAGAAGGTCAAAATGATGTCTGCACTCTCACATTCGTAAAATTTGTCACTTTACTTATTCAGGTGCCATCTATATGTGTATAGATGTATCATACAAGAAGTATAGGGATATATGTCGTATTACTTGTGGCGACGGATATACCGCAGTTGGAAAAATTTACCCATACACATGCACACACACACACACCCACACACACACACACAATGTTTCACATAATCAAAAACACACATCTTCCGAGAACTTCAGTGGTACAGGAGACTCACCCATGGAATACAGGAAGATAGCATAAACGTACTGAAACCATAAATAAACTGCAAGCAAAAGCATGAAATAAAAAGTTTTAGGTTAAGACAATATTTGCCACATGTGCGGTATTTATAGCATCCTTAATAGATGGGGTATCTTGCATAGACCTCTTCTTGGGATAAGGGTATTGTGTGGTTCTTATCCTTTTTATTGCTATTTGCCCCCGCACTCTTCCTCCTTCAACGACATATCTTTTTAGAGAGAGCGGAGTTATATTTGTGAGCCAACATCCGATTTTCAATTGCGCGCTTTGAATGTAAGTCATGTAATGTAAAGGATGTTACAAGCTGAATGGGGGATAGAAGGTCGCCTCGAAGCATTTAGGGCAACATTGAAAGGGATTTAATTACTTGACGCGCTCAACGCTTAAGGGAAATTAACCTTAAGGAGATACATATGCGGGCAATAAAAGCACAGTAGAAAACATTAGCTTAGGTCTTGTTAGAAGAGATGTGCCCACATACATTTTATAATTATTATTATTTATGGCAAGGATATTAACAGTTTCATAGCTTTCACATCATCATTGTATGTGTGTGTGTCTTTAATTTAAAGGAATTATGATGGGTTTTGAAATGGAAATATCCTCATACGTCAAAATGTGTCCTTTAATGAATGTGATCGTTTAAATTTCATATGAGTGAAGATTATGTAGGTAATTTGGATTTTAATGAGTTTAAGAAAATTGGATATTAAAATTTTTTTGAATTTCTACGCTACTACTAAAAGTGTATTTTTAATGAAGAGCGACCATTATTGTGTTAATATCCTTAACATTAGCGAAATACATAAACTTAGGCTCGTAAACTCCCTCCGTATCTCTACAGTTTCAAGCATAGCTCCTACTACCGCAGTAAAAGCTGAAATATTTTAAAATTCTTTTATTTAAATCTAATTGTGAACTTGCGGAATATTGCCGGATTACTGAATGAATGTTAGGGCCAATATATTATTTTTTATTTACTCAGCGTATTCATATCTACTCCATCAACGATGCATAGAATTGAATTTGAATAACTCTGCCTTAATACACTGACCTTAAAACATTAATGGATCTAATTTCGTGTGAAATTAGGACATTGTAAATATCTTGGTTATAGTCCACATGAAGTTCATAAATTGTCTAAAGAAACATAAAGCCGCGCCGTAGTGAAGATAGTCCAGTAGCTGAACTAGTAACTAGCCATTGAGTTATCTTCAGCCAATCAATCAAGAGATTCAGGATTCAAGTTTTACGAAATATTTTCCATTTCGATATTTTTGTTTGTTTCTTTCTACTCAGAAGAGAGTGGAGTTGAAACAAAATGTGAAAGAAAAAATATTTCTAAAACTTTCGAACTCATAAAACTTCCTAATCGCTGCGTTCATGTAAAACTTAAATAAAAAAAAAATCCCTAAATGTAACTTTTTGCCTAATTCGTTACCATAACCAGGTGAATAGAAGAGTCAAATCGTATTCAAAACAACCCACTGGCCCATAAAGAATGTTATTAAGTCTTCATTAAGGCACCCCAGGAAACATTACTTTTGACCGCGCTTAACATGGTGTGTAAGGACACTTAAATAAAAGTCTTTTGCCACCTTTTCATTTCAATTTCTAATCATTAAGGGCTCCTGCAGAGCGCGCTCACTCCATTTATCCTGTATAAAGGGACAACCACCTGCTCTTATCACATCATCGCGCTTCAAATGTTTCCAACTCCCTCGTCTTAATATTTTCCACACCTCAAACCATCAAACAACAACAACTACCAAAAAAGGGATATTCTGATACCCAGAACCCTTATGGTGATTGGTGGCATTTTATTGAGGGGGGTACTTTCGAGTTGCGGAAGGTATTTTGAGGTTGCGGGGGCGATGGTGTCAAGAGGACAGAAACATGGAAATGTGACAATAAACGTTTTTTTATATTTCACTGTGATACTCTCTTTCTCTCTATATAACTATATATGTATATATAGCAGGAAAAGAAGCTCTCATGCCTGTCACGTCCTTCGACACCATATCAATTTGCTACGGAGGATGACTACTGTCGAGTACCCTGGCTGGGAAAATTCATAAAAATATTTCTATACGACCCCATATTTTTTACGATTGCTAATATAAGGGGCACACCACATACTCCCAAATGCAAATGTATGCTCACGACAATTTTTGTGTGCAAAAAAAAAAAAATAGGGGATGTTGTAGGAGAATGATGAGGAGTAGGAAGTGGAGGACGAACGGTCGAGTGATGATAGAAGGAGGGTTTTTATTACGGTGGTTAAAAGCTCTTGGTTATGATGCTGTTGCTTTATGCTAATTACAGTTAGTTGTTGTCGGTACTGCAGCATCATCGAAGCTAACTTTTTGGGTTTGAATATTTTTATTGACATTAAATGTTTACTTTGCGATCCGAAACTTCATATATTTTCACGTATTTGTTTACCGAAGGGTTTGTTTGAGTAGGTCGAGCTCACCGAAATTCATCCCATTATCCACTCATGCTTAGTGATAAACATTTATTTGAAATTATGCTATTCTTTCTGCATTTGTAGATTGGTCCTTGGTGGTCTAACCTAGAAATTTTACATTAGAGTAGTCCGAAAAATATTACAGAGCTCATAATAATTTTTATAGTGACCTACTTCATGTTTTTATGAAGATGGTTTGTATATTTCTTAATATGGGAGGGGAGGAGTGGCTGGGAATATTATTATTAGTATTAGTTGGAATTTTTATGTCCAGCTAAGACGAATTATAACATCATGGAAATGATTCCATGGTAAGTAAGTAAGTAAGTAAATAAGTAAGTATTTACTTAAGAAGAGTACAGTAAGACAAAAGTCTTTTCATTAGCACTACTTAAACTAACATTTTTCAACACTAACTAGGATAAAAAAAGTATATTTCGTGAGTTTGAGCATATATAAGTAATGGTAATAGAAATTAAGAGGAATAAGAAAATAATAATTATTTAGATAATAAGATCCACAATGGTATAATACTATTTCTAATAAATAAAATCCTAGAGCATGTGCAGTCAACCAATAATAATTAATACCCTAATGATGTGTGCTGCCAGAGTAACCGTTTAAAAGAAGTGGCCGAGCTCGTTCGATGGATCGAAACAGGAAGAGCGTTCCCAATGCGAACAGTGTGAACAAAGTAAGACGATTTCAGGACCAAATACTTGAAGCGAGGCAGTAGCAAGTCATTACGTCTATTACTATGCAACAAATTTTTTAAATTCGTATAGGTATGCCGGTTTACGTGTGCTCAGTAAGTTGTATAGAAAAAGTAATGCTCTGCGTCGTAAATATGTTTCCAAAGAGCAATCCAGGAGTCCGTGTTGAAAGGGAGAAATGTGATCATATCTACGAAGCCTGAATGCGACCCTAATGGAATCATTGAAGGCTACTCCGAGCATACGCCTACACCGTGAGTCGAGTCTTGGGAAAATGTTGGAACCATGTGACAGATGCGGGAATATCATTGTCCTGACCAATCTTATATGCATGTTTGTGGAGAGCAGATTAGCATACAACCCAAGTCGGCGAAGTACCCCATATATCTTACCTAGTTTCATTTTAGTATGGTCGCAACAGTCTATTTGTGAATGTTAATGTCTAAGTTTTTAACTTTCTGTACATATGGTATAGTGGTGCGATCGAACTCTATCGGGGGAAAATTGGTGGGATCGCAGTTTTCTTTGCTTGCCGCTAGCACTTGGGATTTTTTGGGGTTGAGCTTTAAATTATTGTCGATTGACCATTTTCATATATTATGAAGATCTTCGTTAATCCTGCTAACACAGTCCTCTAAGAGCCCATGGGACGATCAAGATACATTTGCACGTCATCAGCGTACAGATGAATGGAGTTATTTCTTATAACAGTTGGCAAATCATTAGTAAAAAGACTGAAGAGCAGAAGTCCCAGCATTGACCCTTGTGCGACCCCGACAGACTCGTTGTGAGCGTTTCTCCAAAAAGATTCCAATTAATGTCAGTGCCGGCGAGCCGAATCCAAAAAGGCTCTTCAGCTTGTTAAGAAGTTTCTTGTGATTAATGCTATCGAAAGCTTTCGTGAAATCGAGTAAGACTAAGAGCGTTTCTAATGTCCGTAGTGATTTTTAAGAGAGCTGTCTCACAGCTATGCCCAGGACGAAAACCTGACTGCCAAGGACTCAGGTCATTCGATCCAGATACTCGGATATTTGATTTGCCATGATTTTTTGTAGTGCCTTCGCTAGAAAACAATATTAGGTCTGAAGTCCTTGACGTCACTAGGAGTTAGCGATTGGAACCACTAGCGCTACCTTCCATAGAGAGGGAAATTCGCTGAACGTTAAGCAGCTATTGAACATTTTTACAATAGGACCAATAATGAAAGGTAAGATTAGTTTCACGAATCGCGGTGGGATTCCATCGGGTCCAATAGAATCGGATTAGATAGATAAGACAGCTGTGGCGGCCTCAATCTCATCGACGCAATGAAAACAGAACTCGGATCCTGAGCGAGCGGTAGGAGTGTTCTGAGAGGATGGCTGGTATAACACCCATTACAGGTAATAGCAGTAAAGAACTCATTGGGCGTCAAGGTCACATACAGAGCCATCACCACAATTAACTCCTAAGTCACGTAATGCACTCCACAGCTTCTTTGGGGGGACTTTTATATAAAGACAGGCTGATGGGAGTTTTAAGTCTTCTATTCTGATGATATATAAAATCGCGTTCGCAGATTAATTTCTTTATCTCAGGTGAGAACCAGAGACAACCTTTTATTTTTATACGTTTAGTGTGAATGGGGGCATATTTATTTAGTAAGAATGAGAGCATATCATTGAAAGTACTTGTTGGTCTAGAGGGCGTGCCGGTGGACTATTCAAACTCAAATTTTTTTATTAATGGAAGATTTGCCCGTCTGATAAATCTTTTTAAGAAGATGTCGAACTTGTATTGCAGCTGAAGGAAGGCAGTTTGAACATCTTTTGTAAATAATAAATCTTAGCATCCAAATAATTGGTGTTTAATTTTAAACTTTAGGAAAATTTGTCCTAAATTCAACAAAAAGTTAGGATCTCTAACTTGAAAGCGTCACTATCTGTCTCACTCACACTTCATATAATGAGTCTCCGTCTCGCTCAAAAGTTACGGTCTTTCGGCAAGCTGTGGGTATACTAGAATCATTTTTAGTAGGTAAAAAGAAATGTTTCGAAACTGGGTGTCTTGAAAAAAAAATTTTTCTCCCGTAATCTAAGAAGTATTGTAGCAAGTGTTATACCATTTTAGAATCCTTATTAAAGCGTCAACTTTTAAAATTACTTGCCAAACTGGCGTAGCACTTTTTTTACATTACAGTTAGTTAAAGTTGGGCGAAGTATGTATTAATTTTCTATTCTTGGTCGGCAAAATGTGACATTTTCTTCCACGCTGGAACATTTGGCTTAGAATTTAAAGCAACAGGTTACATAAGCACTATTCGGGATTACATAAGAAAAATAAAATTAAAAAGAAGAAAAGATTTGTAGCAACAGGAGCTAAAAAACCATCACAGGGTGTACATTTTCTCGAAAACAAAGGAAATGGCTATAATTTGAAAAATACGTGACTTAGATTTTTTTTATACTTTTCTGGTAACTGTTATGATTTGGTCTATCACCCGATGCCGGCTTGACGTCGACTTACGGAACACCCTATATATAAAAAAAATACAAATAGATCGAAGTCAAAACTTTACAAATCTCCGTGTCGAATGTTAAAATGCCAGGCACAGTCACAGCTCCGAACTCAACAACGTCTCGATGATACCTGTTTTCGCCATCACAATTTCTCAATGGTAAACGGGTGGGGAGAGGAGTACGATTTGTCGCTGTGGCGATAAGAGGGAGTTTTCTGATTTTGCATATTTTTCCCAAGAAATATCCTGTATTCTTCTTATTACACACCCTAATAGCAGAACAAAAACATAAAAATTGAAAAATCTTTCGTTAATTTGTAAATTCTGACGGATTTTCCGTATGTATGTCGAACTTTCTTGCAAAATTTGAAGACCTCAAAACTTAACCTATACATTTGTGTGTATGATAAATTTAAAAGTTACATTCTGAGGTTTCCAAGTCTTGAAAGAAAAAACTGTGAAAATTTGAAAAATTGTCGAACTTTCGATTTGGCGTCCTATTATTCCTGACAAAATATTTATGAGATACTGGTTAGACATTTTGAATAGCTTAAATAGTTTACTATAGTTTGTTACCAAAATATGTTTACAGTTATGTAGAAGTATTAAGAAAGAAATAGGTATTGTTGGGAAAATTACCAAATACTACAAAAGACTCGACCACACCATCACCCTCATACCTCTCATAACCCACCTAACAAATCTTCAAAACACACGACTTTATGTACACCCTCTAAACCACCCGTAAGCTTCGAATCTAATATATTTTCATTTTAGAAGTAAAATGCGCATGTGAATTTACTTAGTGTGCTATTTTGGAGCTTTATAAAACAACTGCTATTTCTTTTCGGGTGGGGCGGAGGTTTGAAAGGCAATGGCGTGACTAAGGTTGTATGAGCCCCCCGTAAATAAATGCTCAATCAAAAACTTCTTCACATGGCGCTGGTGTGGTTTTTGAAAGCTGGATTTTTTTTTCCAAAATGTGGCGATTTCTTTAACTTATTTTAAAATTGTCGGGAAATCCTGTCTGAGCTCCATCATGGTTTTCTGAGTTTGCTGCAGCATTGAGGCGGCTGTCAATATATTAATGGCTGGGTCTTACAAATATTTAGAAACAATATTGATTGCGCGGAGTATTTTGCTCCGTCTTTTCTATAGTTTTATATCAATCTAGGACGATATTTTCAAGACAAATCATCACTTGTACAAATCCGTTTTCCAAAGCAAACAACTGTCAAAATTTGAAGACCACCTGGTCGAACAAAGTTTTTTTAACATTCTTGGTAAGCTGTCACTAAAAAACATATGAATGGTCTGCACAGTCGCGTAAAAACTTCTGATTTCTGCAATGTCACAAACGGAGTCATTCAGTATCAAATTCAAATTGTGTGTCACGCAATGTACATAAACACGGCAGTTGGCACTTTATTCTTGGTGCGAGCTTGTAGTACATTGTACTTGTCACACATATTACCCGCAACATCATATCCCTGGCCACGACACAAATACAAACAAAAAATAGAAGAAGTCTGGACTTTTTATTGTTGTATCATCACTACTCTCTAGCCCGTGTATTTGCAGCGTTTCCAAGCCTATGATGGTATGAACACCTTTAGATGGAACTGAAATAATGAAATGTTTACAGAGCTAATACAATTTTTATTTAGAAACCGAATTTTAATTGAGAGTGAATCTAACTGCTTCTTAACAGTACAGTACACGCGCCCTAATTTTCTAATGTTTTACTCGCGTGGGGTGAATATTAATTCAATTTTCATATACCTGGTTTTTGGTAATTTTTTGTAACATATGAAATAAAATGCATTTTAATATTATTATTTATTTACTAATAGCTTCATGCTTTATGAAAATTTCATACTTTAATTAACTTAATCATTAAAAAATAAATTTAGAAAAAAAAAGAAGGCAAAATTTATTAAACTTATCAGGCCTCGAGATATTTTCGTTTTTTGAGGCCAGCCCGTCCCTTTAACTTGTACACGAATTTGTCTGTCTTTTTATTTACATATTTCTTTTTTACTATTTTCGACACTCTCGTACACCCACTTTTCGTCATCACAGCGAGCTGAAATTTGGCACACAGGTTCATGTCGCGTGACAATTGAATCTATCAAAATTTGAGCCGGAAATTTCCATGGAAAACCCAGAAAATCGGGAAAAATCATTTGAACATTTGGTACAAATTTTATTATTGATAAATCCGTTTCAGGAAAAATGCAGAGTTTTCCGATTTTTCCGAAAAAATTTTCCGGAATCTTCCGACATTTCCGTTTGAACGTTTTGCAACCTAAAACAAAGTTGGATAAAGTTGCTTTTGTGGAAAACTCCATGGAAAACCCGGAAAAGCGGGAAAATCATCGGAAAAATTTTCATCGATATGATTAGTGATAAATCTGTTTCAGGAAAAATGCAGAATTTTCCAATTTTTCTGGAAAATTTTTCTAAAATTTCCGGAATTTTCCGACTTTTCCGGAAAATTTTCCGACAAAAAAGTTTTATAATCTATGCGGAATCATTTTTTTTCGTCCTACTGGCATCAATACTTTCTCTTCAACAATCATGAAAACTTGCATGAAAAATCGATGGAAATTCATGTAAATTTGTAAAAAAAATTCTAGTAATAGGAAAAGTCTATGGAAAACATGGAAAATCGGGAAAATACATGTTATATGGGATCAAGTTGGACTACAGCTAAAAAGCTCTGTTTAAAACATAATTTGAATTTCAGAAAACCGTTGCAGTACTTCAACGATTTGATACTCGAAAAATTTTTGTTTTCGGAATGGCATCAAATTTGACTTAAAATGTCGGTAATGATAAGCTGACCAAAAACTTCCAAGCAAACACGGTGCTGACTTCCAATCATCTCATCGTAACTGCCTTCAAAATTTCAAATTTTTTAAAACCTCGGTAAACCGTAGTCCGAGTTATCGAAACTGTTCGGATTATGTTCGTATGGACGCAAACAAATTTCACTGCGAATATTCAAAAATTTACTCAAAATAAAGAAGAAAGAAAGAAATATAAGGATAAATATGTATAAGAACAATTAAAGAAAAACGGAAAATTAAAAGGAAAACGGAAAATTAAAAGAAAATAAGAAGCTAAAATTAAATTAGAATTTTGAAAATCTTTTAAATCACCGATATATTTCAGTATGATTAATCAGAGGTAATAAGTGATTTGATTCATGCAGAGAAAGAATATTCAAGAGAAATGTCCCAATCAAAAAATCTGAGTCCACCTCTGTGTGTGAAGAAAAGTTTATTTTCTATTTTTTCATGCGGCTTGGCCTCAGTTTTGTAACTCGTTTTTTACTTATTTTATTTATTATCATTTTTTACTTTTTTAGTTACTATTGTAGCAATATGTCCAAACTAGGACTTGACATGTTCTGTAGAATTTGGAAGCAGAACAATCACGTGATCTGGGACAATATCCACAACGGCAACTTTTTCCCGTTCTCGGGACATTCCTAGGTGGATTTGGCTCAATTCCACCGCTTTCCCGTTTGAAAAGTATTTGAGCTTTAGTTTTAAGTTCCCGTGGGATATTTTGAATTCCAATTCTAACTTTAATAGCCAGTTGCACCAATTCAAACGCACATCCATAATTGTGCGGTCATTGTTTGCCATTCTATTCGTCTGATGAATTACGAAGCTATTTATACCTGCAAGATTCAGTAAATCGAAAAATATAGTAAGAGGCCATCGTCTACTGTTTTTTGAAACATTGTATTGATTGCACATCTTGTCAACAATATCTACGCCACATTTGGTTTTGTTATAAAAAGTAACAATTTCTGGTTTATGTTTATCTCCTGTCGTTGAATCAATTACGCCATCATGATGCATTGTCGATAACAAAATAAAGGATTTATTTCTTTTTGGTATGTACATATAATGAAAGAGTGGAGTCTTTCTGAAAGCCAAAAATGATACGTTTTTCTTCCCTGTGACGTGAAACTTTGAAAATTTAAGATATTTCTGGTTTATTTGACTTGAGCGTACGAACTATGGTAGTTTTTCGTTTTAACAGTTATTGAGCTAGGGGTATATTGGTAAACCAATTATCTATCGTTATATTACATCCAGAACTTTGTTAGAATTTTGGAAAGGCACTTATGGTTGAGTCCCAGCATAAATTTCAAAATTATATACGTAAGGGAACTTTACATCTACCACCATAATTATTTTGATTCCAAACTTTGAAGGTTTGTGGGCATGTACATAATAAGCTTACAGCGTCCCCTAGATGATACAAGCTGTTCATCAAGAGTGAGTTGTTCACTGGGATTATAATTGTTTTTACAATTAAAAATGAATTTTTCTACAATATCGTGTATCGGTGAAAGTTTATCTAATGATTGTTTTAAGGTCTGCTTGTTGACATCATTAAATCGGATAGTGCGAAGGAGAAATCAAAATCTAATCAGTGACATAGTCAAATAGACTAAATCAATCCCTGTGTCCCTAGAATTGTCCCAAAAGTCTTTCAAGCTCCGTCTTCCCGATATGTTTACACCTATCGCAAGCAATAACCCGATAAAAGCTTTAATTTCCATCATATTTGTAGGACGAGTACCTGTGTCACGTTTATATATTGGTGGATTGCACAATAATCTGTAGAAATGAATCGTCAAAAAACAACTCGAAGCAAGATCGTGGAGACCGGGTATATTTAGTATTACCATTGGGCCCACATTTTTGTACTAAGATATTGTGGATCTGTTGGTGACGTTTTATACCAATGAGTGCCATTTCGAAATTAGAACGAGATATTTCATAACGTCGATACTCGCGTGGGGTTAAATTCCGTCCCCGTTCACCGCCCCTTTTGGCCACTTGTGTACACATGGAATGCCGGCGAAACACTGACTTTGACCGTTGTTTACTTATCTACGATTACACTGGGCGACACGACCTGCACTCGTATAACAAAAAAGTTATGATCGAAAGTATTCGTCTGAGGCGAATATTCACCCCGCGCGGGTACTGTAGTGTAATCCCGCATTGTTATTTTATTTGGTTTCCAAGTTTCATCACTTCATATTAAAATATTAATTTAATAGGCTTTCGTGGGCCCCTAGAAACTATGGGCCTCCCGCGGCGGTACCTGCGGGGTTGATACTTACACCAGTGGGTTGAGGTTCATATTGTAAATAAAAGTTTGACCTCCATTTTTATTTCTTTTTATTTAAATCTTTGCTGATAATGATGGATTAAGACTGGAATTGTCAATTAACTACGTTCTACATTATTTAAATAAATCCCAAATAGCGGATATGACTACCTTGAAAAATTTCACTGAACTCCAGAGGTTAACGAAAGTTATAGGAGTATCGAGCATGGCGTAGGTACTATAAATTTTCGCTGCTTTTTAGTTAGTTTGCAATTTAAGCGGATCAGAAACTCTAACTAAACAAAACAAATGAGTGACTAAAGGAAAAATCTGTAAGTATGGCTCCTCCATTTGGATTTTATTTTATTTCTTTGAACAACTTCTTTCAGATTACTACAAATAGCTTTACTCACTTGAAATTTCATTTATTCTTATAAAATATTCTTTCCCCCCTTAAAATATACCTACCGACCTACCTGAAATGCTAAACAAATCATAAACTGATATAAGATTTCCTTTTAGACATTATCGAAAATAGAGCAATTTCCCGGAGAGGTGGTGAAGTCTTAAGATTACATGCACGAAATAATTATGTGAGTTCTTCCGCCAGCGCTGCGCTAGTTTCCAACTGATACAAATTTATATTTCTGCTAATCATCGAGTGTAAACACTGTAAATATTTTATCGACGGACATAAACTTAAAAGCCAGCCGATATGATAGAGACCATACACACGTTTCACGTACATTGCGCCTTTCGCAATAATTCCTTTGTGGATTTAAAACCGTGGCTCCATGGAGCCACTTCAATTTATATTTACGGCAAGAGATTGCTCTGTTAAATTACTGCAGAAATACTATCAGAAGGAGGAATTCATTGATTTACGATATTTTGTAATTTCCGACATTTTTGATTTTGTTATGTTTTATTGCAATTTCGCAAACGAATGGAAAATTTTACGGGTGTTTCTCAACTTTTTGCTTATTTTACAGTACAAGTACAAAGTAATTGCGAGGTAAAACAATATTTTTTGTTGTGAAAAGCGAAAGTTCCGTATTTCCATTTCCATTTCTGTACCCAACCTCAAAACACGTATACTCAGTAGTATTTTAATTATATTTAAGGTGTGGGATCTCCCCACCCATACAGAAGGGTATGAATGAGTTTTCTGCATAATTTACTATAGAGGAACATTACAATTTTTTTTTTATTATCATCGATTATTTTTTTTAATACACTCGGAATATCTTTACCATTCTTGCTACTTTGAGTTTATTTCCAAATTACAAAATGCATATATATGGATAAACAATAATGTTAAATCATTAAACATTGAGCGCAATCTTGCTTATAACCTCTGGAGGAGGTTTGGTGGCTCAGAGCTAGAAAGAAACTATAAAATATTCCGAAACATTACTACAGCTGAGATTCGAAAAGCGAAATCTAGGTATTTTCGTCGAATGTTGGATCCATCTTTGCCATCTGTTACTGAGAAATATAAAAGAAGCCGGAATTATACAAAAATCTTACGACAGTAGTACCATTGACCTAGATGAACTTAATACTTACTTTGTAAATAGTTCTCGTAATCTTGGCTTACCTAATGTAAACGTGTTGCCCAATACTGTGAATAATATATCCGCCCATTTCTTTTTCAGGAATGTCACTATTATTGACACGATATTTGCTATAAAATCTATCAAATCAAATGCAATAGGGTCGGATGATATTGATTTGCGATTCCTTAAGCTCATCTTGCCTTTTATAATTAGACCAATAGTACATATTTTCAACACGGCTATTACAACATCATCATTTCCGACACAGTGGAAGATTGCAAAGGTTTATCCGATGAAGAAAATAAGTAAACCCTCTGTGCCACAAGACCTTAGACCTATAAGTATTCTTCCAGTACTATCTAAAGTTCTCGAGAGGTTACTCTATGAGCAGATTAGGACTTATACGGAGGCTCATTGTCTGATCGCAAAGCAGCAGTGTGGCTTTAGACCTAAGCACAGTATACTGCTACTGCCTTATTACATCTCAATGAATCTGTTAGACAAGATATTGAACTGCGAAGAGCCGCAATACTATGCTTATTGGATTTTTCCAAAGCTTTCGATTCTGTAAATTTTCATATTCTTTATCAAAAATTGGTGACTCAGTTCAATTTTAATCAGTCTGCAGCAAACTTTATATAGTCATATTGAACTCACCGTAAGCAAGCCACTGTCTTGAATGCGTCCTCGTCAAAACTGTTACCTCTTCAATCAGGTGTCCCACAAGTGTCAATATTGGGTCCTTTCTTATTTATGTTGTATATTAATGATATCGTGATAATTCCTAAGTACTCTTCCGTGATACTGTATGCTGATGACGTACAGTTATTCCTGTCGTCATCTAAGACTAATGCTGCTAGCGATATCTCTCACTTTAATGAGGATCTTTCTCTTATACATAACTGGTCACTCAAAAACAAGTTACCCTTGAACCCTAATAAAACTCAGAGCATAATTCTTTACAATCAGACCCTTGACGTTTCATCCTTTCCATATCTTTATCTAAATGGCACTCCTATTGAATATAAGACCGTGGTTAAGAATTTAGGTATGCTTATTGATACCGATCTGTCCTGGCAAAGTCATATCAATGCTACTGTGTCTAAGGTTAACTGCGGGTTGAGGAGAAGCTTGTGGCGACATGCAGAGTATACCTCCAGACTGCTACGCGAACGACTCATTTAGGCTTTATTGTCCCTATTATTACTTACGGAGCTTGTGTATTCTGCAATAATGATAGCTCAGGTCGTAGGAAGCTAAACGTGGCATTTAATGCTTCCGCTAGATATATTTTTGGCCTCAGGAGATATGATCACGTGTCAGCTATAACTAAGTAAATTTTTAGATGTAAGTTGGATCACTACTTGGACTGCCTGTTATGCGTTATGATGCACAATATAATCAATAATAATTCTGCCGAATTCCTTAAGGATAATATTGAATTTCTGTCATCACAACGTACGCTATTATTGCGGGTTCCTCGCCATTTTTTCCTATATAGTTTTCATCTGTGGAGTCAGATTCTGGAATAGTCCGAACATATATAGGGTTCGAGCACTTCGGAGTCAGCGGGGTTTCAAGATGGAGGCGTTAAGTTATTTTAATAAACTTTGAGTGGAATACTTAACGCGTAAATAGCCCTTATTTTTTCTTTTTTGTTCGTTTTTACTTATTTTTTTTATTACTCTTTTCTACTATATATAGCTTATTATTTTATTAGTTTTTATTTTTCTTATTTCATTTTGAATTTTATTTTTATTTTTTTAATTCTATTTCTTTCTTTTTTTATATATATTTTCTTATTTTTAACTTTTCTTTCTGTTTTAGTATTGTTTTTTTTTTTTTGAATTAAGTCATTATACGCATTATTTTTGTAAAACCGACTCAATTGTGCAAATTAATAAAGCAAATTTATTTATTTATTTATATGTATATACAGAGTATGGGGCAAAATAAAGGGACCAAATTGTAAGTAATTACAAAAATTTGTTTCAATAATTGGGGAAGGGATTGGGTACTATTTTGGGGTAAAATCAAACATATTCCCGAGGTTTCTCCTTTTAGCCCAGTAATATTAGACACAAAAATGGCAAAATTCTGAAACAAACACCGACCAAGCTGTATTTTTGGGGACACCTTTATTTTGACGTTCTAAGCATATCTTAAAGAGTGCCCTTGAGTGCTGGGTTTTTTTTTTTAGGAGTATGGGCTTAATTCTAGTTTCTTGGAATCATTTCGAAAATTATCAACTTTTCTATGAAAATGGTTATATATAAAATTCTACACAAAAAATACTTTTACTCGAAGATCACTCGTTTAGAAAATATAGACTGAATTATATCTGAAAATAAATTCCCTGGTAGACAAATTGTGATGAGCTCAGCAATGAGCTTCTCATAAGTAATCAGATGAACGTCCCATTGAAATTTACTCGCGTTTGAATCAAAACCGGGAAAAAATTATTTATTCACTTATTCACAGATAGTGTGCATGAGATATTGCATTCCTTTCACATATTTAGAAATGAATACTTTCCTTCTTTTTTATGCATTTTATAATATTATATAAGCACTTCGATGAGTATATAATTAGTGTCACGATGAGCTTATTAATGAGCATGTCCATGAGTGTCACGATAAGCTCATCAATGAGTGTAATGATGAGTTCATAAATGAGAGTCTGATTTAACGATTGATTTCATATATTTTTCCGAATTCAAACTCTGGTTGCAAATGAAACTCTAAGACCCTGAGGCGTAAGGTTTTGGGCATAACGTTTTGTTCAGCATATGTATTGGCGACAGTCTTTCCGCAGAAGTATAAATCAGAAAATTTATTTAAAATCAATAATTTAAGAGTTTAACTGAAAAATAAATAAATCACAAAAATCAATTCAGATTTTTCTAGTATAAATGTCATCTGACACGGTGATGACAAAAATAAATATTTATTTGTTGCTGGTTTAGTACATAGAGAGCAGTTTCATGATATCCAATGCGCTCTCGATGAGGTTTACTGAATGCTCATCGGAACTTAATTTGCTATATGCTTCTTCATGAATTGTAAACACCATAGTGCTTTTTTGTCAAATTAGTCTTAATTTACATAATAACTGCATCTTGCGGGGGAGTTTTTCGAACACCAAAACCAGTCTGAAAAGTTCTCGCATCGAAACGACCAATTTTTCTCATAACTAATTTTGAAGATAATTTCAAAAAACTAAAACTCACACCTTTCATCCCCTAAAAACAAAACATCTCATGGCTCAAATTATGAGTAATTTTCAGAATGTGCTTATGACATTAACATACAGGTCTCCACAAAAATTCACCTTGGTTGGGTTTTTTCGAAATCATAGTCTAAAGGTGAAGCCATACGGTGAAAGACTTTGGCCGCCAGAAACCTCATTCTTGGTTTCTGGAGATCCAAAGACGAATGTCAGTTAAGTGTAGGCTTACTCGAAAAGGAATAAAGTGGAGTAAGTTTTACATATTGTTACAAAGAAATTATTCAAAAAATTATTATTAATGGATTTCCGGCAGAAAACTTGTTATTTTTGAAAAAAAAAATCACAAATTTGGATATATTTTTTTAAGCTCTTTCACTTTTGCCATAACATAAAAATATTAATAACTTTTGAGAGAATTCTTTCTAACAATTGCTTTCTTGACAATTAACAAAGATCTCCGGAGATCTCTAGAGACCAATCTTCAAATATCGTGAATACACTTTGTTTTCTTATAGTCTGGATTGGTCTAAATTTTTGATCTCCAGAGACAAGTATCTTGCCGTGTTAACATTTTCGAGATTTTAGTCTCAGTAAATCGGAGATCAGAGACCGAAAAGTCTCTCACCCTGTATGTTTACTTTAATTTTACTGGGCTATTTGATAACTTCCAAAACTTTCATAGGTCGCTCACTAAAGGGCTGGCAATTTGCTACGGAAACTGTGGATTCCTGCCGCAGTTTCAGCAACACTACTGCTATTTCTAAGACCACCACATCGATCTAGGGTCCACATGGTCCAAACTAGCAGAAGCAAACCCTACAGAGAACAGCAGCCTTGTTATTCCTCATGCAGTAAGCATATCAAAACTATATAGGGTCAGCTTAATCCCAGCGCACGATCAGAGATAACTATACTGGGGAGACCTCTCTGATTATAGGGACAGTCTGGGCCGACGAAGTTACTTTTCCAACAGATTGACCTTGCGTCAGCTTCCAGTCTCCCTCAAGCAAACTCGGAACCGCTGCACTTATTTCAGGTTCAGAAGTTGATCACCCATAATCTGGCTGCTAATCGAACACATGATTGACGAGTAGTTAGGCATAAAGGACGCATCGCTACTTATGTCGCAAAAAATATTCAAGATATCAGCTCCCTGCGTTAAGCAGGCTTTCAAGACGTCGCTGCTAAGCAGGCTCTGATGGCGTTAGGGCTAGTCTCCACGCCATCATTTTCTTACATTAAGCGGGAACCTCAGATGCCACAGTTGTCGTTCAAGATATCGGTTTTTGCTTCAGGCAGGCATTCAAGATGCCGCCACTTTCTTTTACTGAAAACGTACAATTTGTGGACGTAGTTCCTCCAACAAGACTTCACATTACGCCAAAAACATTTCCGTAAATGTGAACGGAATCCGTTAATTTCTTCTTGTTCTAGTGTATCAAATTAGGCATATAAATAGGAATTAAAATAAGCTTATTACGTCACTTAAGGTAGTTTTTGTTTCAGGCAATACAATGTTTATGTAAACATCGTCGGACATGGTGCTCATTTCTTACGAACATTCACGTAAAGACTCGATATATTTGCAAGCTGTCAGCTGGTCATATTGAGTACTAACTTAAACGAAACTTAACAGGGGTTACCACAAAGAAATAAAAACCTCACGATTTCCGTTCTCAAAAGCTCAGCGGAAAATAAACGCATAAAAGTATGCAATTTGAAAATTGAAACAAATTTCTTTAGGTATGTAGGTACATGCAAAGTATGATGTCAAACGTAAATTTGAGAGGGAAGCAAACATTTTAGGGAAACGAGTCTCAATGAACGTGTCATCAGGACACCTCAAAGAATATATTGGAATACTGCATCCTATATATTTACCGAACACACATTATATACAATCTGACAAATCAATATACATCATCAATTTTTTTTCAGTTTTCTGAATTAGGTACATAATATTGTTACGCGCTAGAAAGCGACATAATCGACATCTGTTGGAAATGGATACAGCTTTAGGTTAGTGACATCTTAGTAAACTTTGACGGTGATGAAACGAATTAAAAACGCCAAATTGTATGCAAAATATATAAAAACATGCATGGTTATTATTATTGACTTTATTTCTTTTATCATTGTACTAAACATTTTGAGTTTTTCAAAATAAACAGAAAAAGGTTTGATCTTTGTCACAAATTTAACTTTCTTTGAAATAATATCATAATTTTGATAATTATTCCTCTTTAAAAATTGCAGCTTTCAAATGAAAATATATCAGTAGCCCAAAACTTTTTTAGTGGTTTTATTTCCGTTACTTCTTCTTCTACCTCAATATTTTCCATACTCAAATAGAAATTTATCTAGTTGGATGTCCATTATTATGTAATTATGTACCAATTTCTGTAAATTTCATGAATAGTAAAGCTAATTATATACATACCATTGATTATTTATATATAGATGTGCACAGAATCGTTGACGTCTTAGAAACGAGATGTCGCTACTTGCAAAAAATGTGATTGAAACTTTTATTTAATTGTAAAAATACAATTTTTCCAGCATATTATATAAAAATGTTACAAAACTAAATCAAAACTCCTTACCAGTCATAAATAACTTTTTTATTAGAAGTTTTAAAGCTGGAAATAACAAACGAAAGACACGTAGCGACATCTCCTTTCTAAGACGTCAATTATTCTGGGAACATCTATTTTTAAATAATCAATGATACATACAAAGCCCTGATATCTATGTTTTTGTCTAATTATGTGCAGTTGTGATCATGATAATTCGCACAGATTTTACGCAAAGTTGTACTAACTTTTCATGTTTTTTAAGATTTCAGTGGTAACCCCCCTTAAGAAAATTATATTTTTTGACTCTAACAAATCAAAAAACTCATCCGGAAAGATTAGATATTAGGAAAGAGATACATTTTTCCTCCACCCCGATATAGTAGGTACCGGCTTTAAATTTATTATTGAATCAATGAATTCTTTGAAATTTTCTCAATCACCTTAATTCCAATTGATTTTCGAATTATGAACTGTGAAATATGTCTTTAGACAACACGCGCTACGCCAGACTCTTACGTGGGTAGGCTAAATTGTATTTTCATTACCTTAAAATTAGCAAGTGGCTATCCATGTCAGTATGTAAGTGAAAATGATGATTCTAGGATTATTTTATCTTGGACTTCTATACAAGTCAAGGAGATTTATATTTATAAATATTTTTTAATACAAGTTTGTTTATCAACTTGAAAAAAGAACGTCTGATGAAATATTCAATTTCATTATTTTCGCATTAAGTACCTGCCTTCTACGATTTCAACGGAATTTTTATTTTTATTTTTTTGCTTAAGCAAAAATTATCAAAAATTGGCATTTATATGTATAATGAAAGGACAATTATTTAGCAATTCAAATATCCAGCAGAAAGAACCCCATCCCCCAGTACTAATCCTCTTTGTAAAGTTATTTAATGAACAAAAAGGATATCGCGGTAATTTTTTTTCTTTTTTTTTTGTCATTAAGCTTTATCATCTGCCACTGTGAAAGAGTCCGAATGGAAATTAAAATAAACAAGCACCAGACGAAAAAAAATATTATTTTTTACTCTGGAAGTTCTTAATCCTTAGAAAAAACAGAGCCTCATAATATCCAGTCATCAATTCTGCGAATATCCCTTGGAATTTCAGTTTTATTGAAGGCAAAATCTGAAATCCTCCATTGTGTTCGCCTCTAATCCTACTAGAGCACAATTTCACCATTTTCATATTGAATAATAATTTCCCTCTCTCGACTTCCATTTTCAGATTATCTATCGTGCGTCGTCCTGTTCAGCCGGTTACTTGGGCTACTCATCATCTACTTATCCAACAGGACCCTGTCGTCATACTACAATATATTCGAAGTGGATTCCCGGACCGGAATTAACTGCCATCAGTTGTTTAGCATCAACGGCGTCAATATGAAGATGTCAAAGTTGTCTAATCAGACGAATTCACAGGACCCACAGGCTGTAAATTCCCGGGTCTTTGTGGGCAATTTAAATACATTTCAGTGCTCGAAAACGGATGTTGAAAGGATGTTTCAGCGATATGGCAGATTAGCAGGTAAGAGCAATAGTCTCCCACTTAGTTGTTAAAAAAAAAAAAAAACAAAATTTGCTCCAGTTCCGATCATTCATTATTCCTCCGGATAGAATCCGGTTACGTCCCTCTTTCCAAATCCACACTTGAATGCAGTTAAAAAAATTTCTACTTTTATTTAATTTTTTTTTCGTAGATTTGAGTGTGTATGTATAACTATATAATTGTGTATGTGTATACCTTGCAGGGATATCAATGCACAAGGGATATGCTTTCGTACAATTTACGAATCCATTTGACGCTCGGAATGCATGCCATGGAGAAGACGGAAGGACTGTACTTAGCCAAGTTTTGGGTGAGTGGATTTTTGTAATTTATTTTAATGGATCTTTAACTTGGCATTCAGGGACGGTGTGGCTTCTCCGCCACCCATCCACTAACCCACCCTGTCTGGGCGAGAAGCGATAATTTAAAAGTTTTGTTTCCGGGTGTTGGTTTAGTTAGGAGTTTTTCATTGGCGTACATATGGGGTGGGGCTACTATGGGTGCTAGAATATTGGAAAGGAAACTCTAGCAATTTTCAGATCTGTGTTAATTTGACCGACCTTAATGGGAGTGGGCAAGAAGTAAAGAGTGTTTGAAGCCAATTGAAGAAAATTAGAAAGATTTTGCAGGGTGGATATGAAGTGTGGTACAATATTTAGTGTTGAAGTTCAAGTGTAATTTTGGATGATATTTTCTCTATATACACTGCACAGGGTAAGTTTTATAAGGTTTTTGGAAATTATAATGAACAGCAAAGATAAAGTGAATTTCTAGTTGAAGCTGTTGGTATAAATCGTTGGTGGTTTAATAGCGGATTATATGTTCATGGCTTCGTATGTTTTGACTTCGAAACAACATCAGCGCGTCGACCATTACTTAAGGAATTTATTTACCATGGTGGACGGTTGTTCAGAGGCCCCATGATTAGAGAACAAATCTCACACAGGATTTCTGTAAATTGATGAAAGACATTATTTGGTTTTGTTGCTATTACACGTTCAAATGCGGAATTAAATCAATTGAACTTTTCTAAGAGTTAATCTTAGATGCGTTAGAAGCAAGCGAAAAAAAAAATTTAGAAAAATTAGCTTAGGACTTGTTTTGATTTGCATTGCGAGTGTTTGAACCTGCCCTAGATTTACTATGTACACTACTACCGGAAACAGACTTCCAACTTCAATATTGAAATTTGAAATTGAAAAATTGAAATTGAATATTGAAATTGTGAAAATTGTATGCGGTATACGAGTTTATTTCGAATGATCCTAGATATAAACCATAATCATTTAATACACGAACCTTTTAGAACCGTCTTTTATACTGCAATGTTGGCTACAAATTTTTCTGACATTTAATATTTGTCAAGTTGAAGTGTCTATTTCGTTTTGTTTTCCATATAGACATGTGATTTCACAATATTTGCTCGCATTTTGTCCGTGCGCGGAACTTTCTGAAGTCAAATTACAAATTAAATGACAAATAAAATGAGAAATCAAGTGTATGTTCTCTAATTAATTTCTCAGTAACGTAAACAGCAAGTGTGCAATTGCAATTGACATAATTCGAATATCAATATTGAAATTGCAATTCTGTCACCTCTATAATTCTTCGAAGGGCTAATCTGGGAGCATATACCTACATATAATTTGAGTGAACAATAAACAATATTTTACATTTATTTTATTTTTCCCCTCTTCACTTCCCTTGGGAGCTTAGGGTTTCAACATAGACTCCTTATACGAGGCTATGCTTCAGTTTCTAGAATCATTTCTGTTCAGTGTTTGCTTTATTTATCTCAATGTTGGGACTGCCATCTGACGCTTATTAGGAAAACCGCACTTTATTAGAAGAAGCTTTTAGTTCCTGTCATAAATGTTTAGTTGGGTAATGCCTTTGCTTACAGGGAAAACTGTACAAATATTTTAAAGCTTTCCAAATGAGTCTTTGTTTTCTAAAGTATTCTGATGCTGCGGCATGAGAGGGATGAAAAAAATTTGTGATATGTAAAAATGTATTAAGATTGTATGAGGGAGGAGAAACTATAAAAGTGGAAAGGTAACTAGATAGGAGGAAAATTCCAGGGCCGTATAGAGTTTGCATTTGAACCACGATCCTTTTGGCGGTAGTTAGTATGCATACCAACTGAGTTACTAAGGCCACATGTTTGGTTATTTTGGGTGATGCAATTTAAAAGAAGACCTAGGAGGTTGGACAACAAGATCTGCCCCCATAACAAATTTTTAGTTTTCACTTTAAAATACATTTGTCCCGAAGTATTATATTTCTTGTTATTTTTCTGGTGCGACGAAATTAAAGATCTGAGGTGAGCGAAAAAAACAAAATGGCGGCTCACATTTGAATCTAAACCAAAAAAAAAAACCATAATCTAGAGGCTTATAGCTAGAGAATGCCGTACGGATTTTTAAAAATATTAATTTTTGTAGATTTGGCGCGCGTCTGAAAAGAAAGTATGATTTTTGACGAAAAAACGGCAGGTTTTTTGTTAATAAAAAATCAACGAAGGGCATTCTCTAGATAATGTTAATGTTCACATCTGGTCAAAATTTCAAGTCCAAAATATGAAAATTGTTCGAGTTATCCTGAGTGCCATTTTGAAAAACCGTGTTTCAAGAAAAACGCGTTTAATGTTTTGAGAATAGTTTTTTATTGGAAAAATAAGAAAATTAAGATAAAAATGTTTTTACCGTTAGTCTGCAATCCCAGTTGCAAATGTCAAAAGGTCAGTTGTGTTCAATTCGGCTTTTTCTGTCAGCTTTAGAAGATAGCTGGCGATTAAGCTGGGTGAAAAGCTCTCTTCTGGTAGTCTTTAGGACCAAGTTTGACGCACTTGGTGGCGACCTCCATTTTCAAAGAAAACAAAATTTTTTCTCGCACGGGACCTTTTGTTTCTTATTCTAGAGGCTTTAAACTATTTTTTAAGCCAATAAAAAAAAAACGATTTTTCAAAAAATTTACAGTGGCGTTACCCCGTAACATATTTTCTTTATTTAAGGAGCATGTCTCTGTGATACCCGCAGTATGGAGTACTGTATATGGCTCCATACAGAAATTTCTTGGCACACGAACTTCCACATTAATATTAATTGTAGACTATAGTGCTGCCTAGTGCATCTGTTGTTTAAGACATTACACCTGTTAACAAAACAATAGAAGCGCCATAGTCTACGGGAGAAGATGTGTTTGAATATTCTTATCGTAAGAAAAACTGACTTAGTAGATGTCTGGCAAAGTTACTCTGAAATATAACTTGTCGAACAAACCTGATGGATGCCAGATAGGGTTGACCAAAGATACCTCCAAGCTTCTAATATACGTCAACTTACCGTTTTGCTCAAATGTGTAGTGTCTTTCAGGCAGAGCTCGCGGTGATTTACTAGGCGGCAATATTGGCATCTATGGGCAGAGTCTGCACGGCACACCTGCATAAAAACTGACAACCAGACAGCCATTAAGGCGTTGGATGCTGTCCTGGTAAAATTAAAATTGGTGCAGTTAAGCAAGACCAGCTTTGAGGAATTTATAACACTGCACAAACTTACCCTATCCTGGGTAACTGGCCACAAGGTAATCCCACGCAATGGTTTATGAATTGGCCAAAAAGGGCTGGCTCTCAAATAGATAGCTCCGTAGTGATAGCTTGTGTGAGGACCCCGATCGGAGCTTTAAAGAAGCAATCATCAGGGACGCCTATCATAAGGCAAGTCTTCGGTGAATCAGCAGGGAAACCTGCCGTATTGCGAGACAATTGTGATTTGCATAGGACAGAAAGAGAACCAGAGAACTGCTTAATGGCAGTACAACAAATACCAAGAATCTGGTAGGGGTCATTACGGATCACTGGGCTATAGCAGACCGTGCTACAAGACTGGGAATAGCGGCAAACGATTTCTGTAGGAGCTGTAAGGATTCGGAAAATAGTCAATCCGTCCAACACGTATACTTTCCAAGTGCTACGCTTTGATGAATGAGACAGGTAGGCTATTAGGTACCTGCTTGTTTTTAAGTCTGGAGGAGCATCGCTGACTAGCCTAAAGCAATATGGATAATGTCTCCATAGTAAAACAAGTTTTTTCAGCCCTCTCTACCAGTGAAGCTTCCAAACAAAATAGAATTACTTCTGACCTGTACATGCTTATAACTTGATCCTATGGGAAAAATTCCATTATGGGGCTAATCTTGCACTTTAATTAATCCTGAGAAAAAACTAATGTTGCAGTCGATCAAATAACCAAACGTGACCAAGTTGGACCTAGCCATATATGTAGGTCCTCTGAAAACATTGTCTTTGTTGAATATATATAAAACCTTGGACTTAGTAGACAAAAATCACAAGTTAAAAGCGCTACATTGACTCCGAATTCCCCAGTAAAATAATAGAAAAAAAAAGATCTTTATGAACATGGTAGACTGCATCCAACAGTATAGTTGTGAATTTTTCCGTATTCAAGTATTTCTGATGGTCCGATCTCCGATGTTCGAATTATTCTGTTAATTTCTAATTTCCTACCTGTAGACACCAGAATTTTTTGCAGTTAATTTGAGACACAACCAAGCCAAAATGAAAGAAATGTGATTTAATTAAAACTAGACTCACCCCAACGTAAAGACCGAAGGAAATGGAAGACTTTCTGTTACCTGGTCAACATGATAATAATTAATATGGCGGTATAGAAGCGGGCATCAACTGTGATAGTAAACAAACAAGGGAGGGTTTTTTCTCACCTATTCCGGATATGGAATTCATATGAGATCTCAACTAGAATAAAATTGTGTACGGTTTCAACTCCATAGCGAAAACAGAAATTATTCTCTATGATTGCTAGATGTGGAATACAAACCTTTCATAACACGCCGCTTGCAAACCTTATAGGTGGGGGAGCTATAGAGATGGTCTAGGTGAGGTCATAATTGACTTGAAATTGGAATGTATACGTCGCACAGAAAGAAAGAGAACTGCTTGGAGTTGAACTATTTTAACTGAAGCCTCATCATTTGAACGGTTATGGAGTAAGTTGTATAAGCATTTGCTCGTAACAAGGTATAATGGAGGAGAAGTAAGTGCTTCGGAAGATTAAAAGAAATGTATGTATGCATGTAATGTATATTACAAACCTTACGGTACTTATACCCTCAACATCTTATAGGCTATTTTATACACCCTTTAGAATTCAATTCAATTCAATTCAATTCAGTTTAATATATATTACTACTATACATATATATTCGTGGCAACACATCAGTAAGATACAAGGATCTTTTAGAAAGTACACGTTTAGAAAAATTAAACAATATACATAGATATGTCTACATAGGCACATATCTACTACAAAAATCTAAAGTTTAGCCTACATTAAATACATTCCATTTATATATAGCATTCTCAGATTTATTTAAACCTTGAACAAATGATTTTAAACCCTTAACAGATATATTTAAACCGTTAACAAATTAGTTTAAATTGTTATCAAAAGGACTTAAATGATTGTTTCAACTAAATAATGGATGAGGCTTTACTTACTCTGAAGGCAGTGGATGGTCAATCGTTGCACTGAAAAGTCAGAAGTATTGCAGATTATACAGGGTATCCCGTAAGTGATGTAATATCCGAAGGCTACGGATAGGTCATGGTTAGACAAGCAAAAAATTGTATGGGTGGAGGGACAAGAATCCTAACGATTTCCGCGATAACGGGACTTAAAGATATTTGAGTATGTTTTTATAGATCACCCTATAACTTTTGAATGTTACACCCTATGATGATGATTTAAACTTTGGTAGATAATCGTTGGAGCTTTCTAATCGTTCATAAGTTTTCCCATCCTTCCCTTCATTTTGAAGTTATGGCTCAGCAAAGATAAAATTTTGGAATTTTTACTCGTTTTTTATTTTTTATTTAACTACTATTTTTTTTCAATAAACACGTCATCAATACCAATTTTTCATATTGGACTTTTAAGCCCAAAACCTTAGAGTAAAAATGAACACACTCTGTACGACGTTTTTTTCCACTTTTTCTTAAGCATATCCAGCGATAATGGCCGAAAAGGGTCATAAAGATAATTGCCTACTTTCTGGCACTTATTGAACTTTTTCAGCCATTTTCGTCGTTTGATCGAGGAGAGCGAGCCTGTGCAAATTGGATCGTTTGGAAAATGTCATAACATAGCATGGTTCGGAAAATTTCATAACATAGAAGAAAGCCACCATATTGATATTTTACAGAAAAAATAGAATACTTAATTCAAATAATCTAGGAAAATTAATGTAGAAGCAGGTAAGGAGCTCCAAAGCTTAATTGTATGACCGAAGAAAATATGCTTAGAAGTTAAGTAAGAAAATAATGGCGACACATTATCAAATCTGCGTATTATGTATCTGATCATAGCATTAAAAGCCATAGAAAATTTATGTGAATCAGTATAATCAAATTGGTCAAATACTTCACACCCAAAGATGACTACAGTAACGAGTAGTGATCGACATAAGAATAGTCTTGTTTCGGTAGGTGTAAAGTTAGACAGCGTAAATAATCATAGACTTTACGCATTAAAGTCGAAATGTGATTGTCCCAGGTAAAAGGAATGAGTGTGCAAACAAGAAATAGATCCGTAAACTAGCACAGAGAAAGTATAAATTTATGAAATAACACTTAAATTAATAATAACATAAAGTACATACATATTGATCATACATAACCTAAACCTACTAAATAACTAAAGGAGACTTATACGAGTTTGGAGAATATCAAACTAACTAAAATTAAGAAAAAGAAAAGTCATGAAGACTTTTACAAAATTCAATCTTTAAAAATTGATGAATTACACTGCAATGCTTGCAATTGGAGCAGATAGCAATGTCTATAAAGCGTTTCGTATCAGCAGGAACCAATATTTTTCAGTACAGCCAGTTCCTGCCTGCCGAAGATGTCAGTATTTTGCCTCATATGATTCACACTCAGAGTTTATACTGAGACCATATATAAGGTCTGCTTAGTACTTTCTTCTGGCCTTTGCGGCAGGCAGGAACTGGCCGTACTGAAGAGTATTGGTTCCTACCGATTCGAAACACGCCTTGCACATTGTCAACTAAAATCAGTCCTGCATTTTTTGTTCTCCTAAAAAGCGGCCATAGAAAGTATAAGAACGTCTCCATTCTTAGAATAATAACAATCTAATAATTTCCCTTACTTGAAAGTACACGCTTTATTCCATTTTGGTTAAAAGAAAAAAAAAAAACTAAATAAAATCACAGTTTTCGAAAAGGTCAAAACGTAAAAGCCAACTTCATAGAAACACGCCATACTGCAAATTTCCAACTGCAAATTTCCATCTGACAAAATTGGCGAGTTTAATCATTGGCCGTAACGCTAACAAATCTCACGCTTTAAATAAATTCGAAACGAACGAGCCGAACTATACTATTTCAGAGATTCAGACTGAATTAAGGCCGGAAATTCCTCTGATTACACCTAGTTTTAAATTTTTCACCTGCAAAGTTGCCTATATATAGGTATGTAGCTGGTGAATTGCTTTAATTATGATCGTCCGAATATCCGGAATGGTTTGTATTTCATTCAGGTTGGCGTACATTATACGGCGACATAATTTTGTCGAAATTATTTTCATGAGTCCTCCCCGACAAATGATTATGTAAATTTCCTGTGTATTGTACCTTATTATTCGTTTCTGTGATGAATGAGAACTCATAATCATTTGTGGAGACTAAAATAATCAGTAATTATGAATAAAATATTCGCCAGCCCAATATATGAGCGTTCGGGATGCACAGCGAAATAGGTGGCAGGTATGAGGAATTTTTCTATTTGCCGACGTGTTTTAAACTGGCAGCTTTAAGTGTGAGAAGATAAATTTTCCGATGATGACTTTTCAGGGTGAATCACAATAATTTTGGTAATTGGGTGAACAATGATGACAGATTTAAAATTAAATTGTCGTAAGCAGTTTGGTCGATGACGTACTTTTGGTCTAAGCATACAAATAGAAATGTGAGAATACATTGAAAACTTAGTTTTGTTTATAATATTTTAAAGCCCGTGTTATTTGTAGATTATCCATTATAAAATGAACATTGATAGTATCACTCAAAAATTTAATCTTCAAAGATATCCGAAGATTATCAGGAGGTGACCATCATCTTCGAATTGTCTTGATCGCCTCTACTTCACGGCATTCACCAACCTTCCGATTCGAAGATTCTTTTCAACAGCATCCAGTAACCTCTAGCATAGTTTTTCTGGCATTTTCATTGTAGGCCCAATAATGCTATCTTGCAGCTGATGATTCTTATAATGTACCCAAGTCAGCTACATTATTATAAGTATGCCATCTATAGGCGTCCAGTGCTCGTGCATAAGTAGTAAAAATAAATAATGAAAATGTATTGGGTAAACTCTTCTATTCAAGCTACCCCCACTTCCCGGCCAAATTATTAAAAAAAGTTCTATGACGGTTATGTTTGCCGCTTAAGGACTCGTTTCTTGTCTACCTTGCGTCTATCAAAACTTTTCCTATATGAACATAAAATGGTTTCATCCACGTGTTCCTATGGTATGAAAAACAAAGTATGGAAAATAGGTATGTAATAATTGGATTTAAGAAGGGAATCACTTTCGGTACTTCAGCTATTGCCAAATCCTAAAATTTTCACAGACGGCTACAAATCTGAAGAAAACACCCGAGCAGGAGTTTTGTCCGAGGAGACTCATATGGAAATTGCCATACGCCTCGAAAACCATGTCACGGCTTTCTAGGCGGAAGTCAAGGCTATCATGGAAGCGGGAAGGCATCTCCTCAACGAAGCTACTGAGAAGAAGGATATTTCCATCTGCTCGGACAACCAAGCAGCTGTCATGGCCTTGTCAAAACCCTTTACAATCCATAAACTGGTTTTTGGAGTGTAAAACCATCCTGAATTCCCTGTCTCAGAATAACAGGATACTCGTTCTTTGGGTGCCTGGTCATAGCGATATCGGCTGAAATGAAAAGTTGGAAGAGCTAGCTTGTCTTGTTGCAGCCTCGGATGCATCCTCCTCCTTCGGGTCGAACCACGAAAAAAGTGTGGGATAAACCAAACCCAAGTCTACCGAACAAGCTATTGAGACTAAACAAGCCAACCCTTAGAACTCTGGTGTCAATTCTTACTTTGTACTCTTTTCTCAGGGGTTGCCTACACAGAATGGGATTTGTTGATGATCCTGTATGCAGAGGTTGCGGGGAGGGCTTCGAAACGGTTACTCACTTTCTTTATCACTGTCGGCCCTCTCAGGAAAGAGATACAGATTTCTTTACTCACACCTCCTGGACCAGCTGCATAAAGCCGGCAAAGGGTGTTGATGCAAATATTTAACTTCATAAGAGTGTCCGGTTGGGACCTATGAGCAACGGCTTATAAGTCTAGGCGGTGAAAAATGGGTCTTGTTGTGCACTGCGTTCCAGGGATCTTGTCGAGGTTTCAACCTCTTTTTATTCCATCCAAATACTTTGGCTTCTATAATATTTTTTCTTGCAGTTATTAAATAGTAGTTATACTGATTTTAAGTAAAATTAGTTCTTGTTCTTTTATTAATTTGAAGAAATTTTGGCCGGCCTGTATTTAGATAATAATTTGTAGCAAAGTTTTATTCATGGCAGGCCGTGGTTGGAAGTGGAAGCCCTGTTTCTTTTCGCGGCCAGTTACTGAAATTTGTATTGTATTTCATAAATAGGAATCCTAAAAGTGCTTTCAAAGAAAGATGTAAGTAATTGTTATTAAGACTTTTTATCATCTGGCATCTGACATAGTTCGAAGGGAGGCTATACAGAGGAGGAAGCACCACCACAAAAGTTTATTCAGAAAAGTAAAGAGAAGAAATTATCAATAAGAAAAGTCAGCATTTCTGAAAATTTACCGTATAAAAAATGTGATATAGTAGACTAAGAGCGGCGATCAAAATACTTACGTCATTTCATAAACAAAATTTTCCATCTTATCATACTCTCAACACATCGTTGATAACTTATTCGGAGGTCTGCCTGGCTTCCATTGGTGTAGGGCTCTGCAGGATGGTCGGGAAGGTCTAAAAATCGGTTAACATACGTGATTTCATAAAAGCAGGCTGATTTTTGGTGTGTCAGGTGAGAATTATGTTTCATAATCAATGGTGAAAATGGCAGACACATTGGATGGTGGGAAAGTGGTGGCAGGAAAATATGTATAACTTACGTCATACCACGATAACTCGAAAATGCTTTCACTTAGAGTGCTGATATTGTGCACACGGGTTTTTTTTTTAAAAAAAAAGTTTAGTTTCGAAAATGAGACCTTCGTAAGGTATCCATACAAAAAATTAGTTTTTCACTATATATTAGGGTACAGCCTAAGAACACGTATACGTAGAGAGCTGAAATTTGGTACAAGGTATTTTCATAGCAACAGTAAATACTAATTTAAAAATAGACAGACTAAATTACGCAAATCCTTCTTGGGGCTGCCATACAATACTTTGGGTTTTCACTACATATTTGAACACTGCCTAAGAACGCGTCCACGTACAGCGCTTATATTTTGCACACAGCGTTCTTACAAACAATAATAAAAAAAATTAAATAAATCGGGTAACCTTTTTTGGTGTTGCCGTATAAAACCGACTTGGTGGTCCATTTTTGAACTTGTGTTTGCAATTTTTATGAAAATGGTGTGTGCAAAATTTCAGTGATGTACGTCGACGACGTGTTCTCAGGCAGTGTTCAGATATATAGTGAAAACCCAAAGTTTTGTATGGTAGCACCAAGAAGGAGTTTTCCAATTTCGGCTATTTTTAAACATGTAGGTATGGTATGAAAACATCATGTACCAAGTTTCAGCTGTCTGCATTGCGCATTCTCAGGCAGTGTTCAAATATATAGTGAAAACCCAAAGTTTGTATGGCAACACAATTTAGTCTGTATATTTTTGAAATAGTATTTACCATTGCTATGAAAACACTTTGTACCAAATTTCAGCTCTCTACGTATACGTGTTCTTATGCTGTGCCTTAATATATAGTGAAAATTTTGTATGGATACCCTACGAAGGAGTTGCCCGATTGGTCCCATTTTCGAAGCTAAATTTACTTTTTTTTTTAAAAAAAGCCCGTGTGCACAATTTTAGCACTCTAAGTGAAAGCATTCTCGAGTTATCGTGGTATGACGTAAGTTATACACATTTTTCCGCGTAGTTGTTACCGTCTGCCACCACTTTCCCACCATCCAATGTGTCTGCTATATTTACCATTGATCATGGAACATAATTCTCACCTGCCACACCAAAAATCAGCCTGCATTTATGAAATCACGTATGTTAACCGATTTTTTAGACCTCCGCGGCCATTCTGCAGAGCTCTCCACCAATGGAAGCCAGGCAGATCTCCGAATAAGTTATCAAAGATGTGTTGAGAGTATGATAAGATGGAAAATTTTGTTTATGAAATGACGTAAGTATTTTGATCGCCAGCTGTCAGTTTGAAAGCTAGTGACTTTCCTCAGATGCTATAATTCACATTGTAAAAAGAGAAGCCGGCGGCAATTTTGACAGTACACAAATGCAATTTAATTTCGAAATAACAATATACCAGAAAAAAAGTGCTAGAAAGCCTCAATAGTAGTATTTTTTGAAAAAAAATGCTATTATAAACAAAATTGTTTTTTCGTTCGGTGTTGCATATATTTGTTGCATATACCAATCAGAAAATTCGGTTCCTCCATTTTCTAGATATGATTTTTTGAAAATGTCGTTTCATTGTAAAATCACTAAATTTCTTACTCTCTATCGTGGGAGGAGTGGGGGGGGGGGAACCCTGGTAGGTGGAATCAAAAAACTTTAGGCGAACTGTTTAGGTATTCCATACAATCTCTGAAAGTATCAACCAAATCGAAGATGGTCGGGGTCCAAGGTGATCGATTTCTTGTGTTTTAGTTGAATATGCAAACCCATAGAAGGCCACAAACAGTTCGTCTGAAATTATCAAAGATGTAGTAAAAAAAAAATTGGAGGAATCCACATACGGCAATGAGAAGAAGGCAGCGTAATTAAATACTTCTAGGCTGTAAGGAACCACGAATTTTGACAATAGACTTTAAGATATTTCCATACAAAATTCAGGTGGCTCACCACCTATTGACAATCCTGCATGATGTATAGATTGCCGTCATAGGGCTTTAAAATGATACACAATAATGAAATTGATGATGTTTACACAAAATTATATACGAGTGACTAAGCATATTTTCATTTGTCTGGAAATGTTAATGGAGAATCGAAAATCTGTGAACTACAATTCCTGAGGCACCATTACATCTGAAAAAATTCATAGTTTTGTGTTAAATTTATTCAGAGCACGTGATTGAATCATATATTTTCATGGGAAATGATAGTGGAGTGCTTTTAAATGGTTACCGCCTTCGAGATATGATAATAAATTTTTTAATAGCGAAGTTGGGCGAATTGGTCTTAGATGTCACAGACAGACTATCTTAAGGGCAGGTGTTTTTTCAGGTCGTTCGATCTTCCACTTTCAGAATGTAGTATGGCTCCGATTAGCGGCTCTAGACATCTTTCATTGGAATTTCTTGAAGTTATTGGTTTTTGTGAACAAGAACAACATTAAGCATGAAAAATTAACGATACAGCCACAAATTTTATATAAAATGTCATAAAAAGTTGCATCACAATACTGAACACATTGTATGTAGGCAAAAGAAAGCAGATAATATCTTTTCTATCACCAGTCCTACTTTCTATTTTGGGACTGACATATACTACCTTTATACCATGACCTCAATGTCATTTTTGGTGAGTCATAGTTCGAGTATCGAGTCGTATTATCGTCATCAAATGTCTTTCCGACTAGAAGTTCTGTCAACTTCATAAAGCTATAGCTGGTTATTGCAAGACTTATTTCGTCGTGATATTATCAATCTCAGAACCATCATAATCAAAAAATCTTGGTCGCCAACTATCTGTCAACCAAATGCGAAAAGTCGAAACGTTTCATTTTATTTCAACTCTCTGCTCCATGATAGTGAAACAACATTATACGAGATTAATGAGGGGTTGGCCAGGAAAGGACCGCTAAACGTTCGTGTTTCAGGTTAGAAAAAACGTAATCTTTAAAATAAAATGAAATATTATTTCTCTGGAGCATCACGGTAAAAATAGTTTTTTTTCTCGGAAATTACCCCTCTTTCCAGGAACTGACAACATTTTATCTCTCATTAACTGCTTTTCTGGATTATGACGAAGTCTTTCGTGGTGTCTCCTACTCTAAGAAAAAAACATTGTTGTTGTTGTTGTTTACTCTACACAGGTCATACAAGATTCAATTTTAAATTTCGAACATTATCGAAAATCGAAAAAAAGTTAAATAAATCATCCCATCTCCATTGATTTCGAAATAGGTGATGGCATTAACCCCCACATCCATTATTATGGACAAAAATTCCGAAATTAAAAATGTTTTTTAATTTAATTTCCTTAAATTTAAGATCCAAAACTGAAAAAAATGTACGATTCATTTTCGAATAGACATTTTCGAAAATTAATTCGAAAAACCTCGAAAACTTGAAAATCGAACCAACGAATTTAACTGGTTAGTGGCTCTTTAACATCCTTTTAATACTTTATCTTGACTAGGGACCTTCTTTATAAATTAATTTCAATATTTCTTGATTACATTTTAAAAAAAAGGAGCATTAATACTGGAGAAAAAGGCTATTCCCAGGAGTCTTTCATAATGAAATAAAAAAAAAATGATAAGCGGGATACACTTCCTGACCGATTCAAAAAACAAGATTGTCGTTTGTTTGTCCAGTAAAAGCTCACCAAAGGATTTATGCTCTTTCATAGAAAAAAAGTCTAAACTCTTTTAAAAATCTCCAGATGGACAATTTCTCTTGGAAAAATGAACAGAATTGTGTCAAGACTTTGCCTTAATTATTTTCTAAAATGTTATCATTTTTCGAACAATTCACATTTAAGATGGACGCAGGAATCTTCTCTTAATCTTCTCAAAGGATGAAAACGCGTCTTTGAATAATTTTTTTTTTACATCTTCTTTCGACGTGGTAAGAAGTTTTCTAGAATTTTCGTGAGAGAATACACCAACTGTTGAATGAATAGCTGAGTTTCAGGGTATTTTAGCGACTTTGGCAAGGGAAAGGGTTGAAAAGGACGAAGAACAATAGACCATTTTACTTTATATTCCTGCACAAGGGATGTTCCCGCTTTGTAAGCTTCCAGACTTCTGAGTAACTTACTTACTTTGGCATATAGAAGAGAGTTTGGTAACGCGATGAATGCTGATTTTCCCTCTGACATGGTGGTGACTGTAATGCTAGGGTACAACAGATAATAGCTTGATGATGAATCCTTGAAACAAGGATTTCTTTATTTTTGTGTGCTTACTTTAAGAATTTCTTGCTGTCATAAATCTGTATATAATGTATGTGTGTTTGTGGTCTATGTGTATATGTATGTAGGAGTGTTGTTAAAGTCACTTCGGATGACTTTATAGCACTTAGAAAGGGTGGAAAGGAAACCTTAAGAAAGAGAAGGGGAGCATTAACAAAAGTGTTCCTGAAAAATTGACTAAGTACCGTATCTAAGCTGAATTTGAAGATGAAAATTCGTTAAAATAAGTTCATGCTCTCTGTTACATCTGAATCTGATAATTGAGTAACACTCTTGAAGGGTTCATTATTGCTCCATTAGGTCTGACGGCGCGAGTAAATATCATCCGCGAAAGCATGACAGAGTGTAAGATGCCTTGATGAATACCTCTAGTCTTGTTCCAGTCTAGTTCCTCCACCAGTCCCGATACTTCAAGGAACAGAAGCTGTAACTATTTTGCAGTTAATAATCTCAAAATGAGTCGGTTTATCTGATATAACATAAGCCTTAGCCTTACTATCGCAGAAAATATTCTCTGTTGATTCATTTTCTTGGACACATGGTTTGCATATATCGGCAGAGGTTAAATTCCAGGCTCAATTAGAGTACCTGCCTTTAGCAATTTTTACGCAATTTACCCAACTTCGGGTAACACTTGTATAAATTGGTCCCTGTATTATGAATATTTGACCGTATTATAAGAACGTTTGAGATATGTTTTAAATTTGAGAAATTGAAGACGTATGAGAAGGAAAGTAGTAGTATTTTCACTAAAAAACTTAACTACAGAAACATTTAGAATTCTTTAATTTTTAATTTTTTTGAAACCGTCATGTAATATGAGGGTAGATAAAGAATATTTTCCTAACAAGTATTTCTAATTGGACGGATTATGCACTTTTTCATACAACTTTAGGCCCTACACCTCCAGACAAGAGAGATGTCTTATGCATTATGATACTCTGAAAATATTTTATTAACAATGTTTATTTCAATTAAGAGGGGAAAGGTTTGGCAATCAGATGCAGCTTGAGCAACTTTCTTGGGTAAAAAGTGGACTTTCCTATGAAAAAAATGTTCACAACTGAGCACTAATGGCCACAATGGCAACAAACGTTCCAAGAAAGATTACTGAATCGGGAAAAAAGTACACCATCCGATAGTACTCGCCGAGACCTTTCATTTGATATGCAACATGTTGTATTGGAAACGCCCCTCCCCCGCCGGCGGTTCTTATCCCCTCCCCACTGAAGAGAATTTTTTTTTGTAGCTGATAATGAGCTGAGCCGAACAATGAAACCCGTTTTCCGATTGGACATAACACTAACGAGTTAGAGCCGATCTAAGGTGCGAAAACTCTAGTCCTTATTAGGAATGAAAAAAGAGGGAAGTACTAAAAAGTGAGTATGGGTATGACTATAAATAGCTATTTAAACCTCCGAGTATAGGGGTATGGGTACTCAAACTTCTTCTCAGGACTTTAGGAATTCGATTCTGTACTAAATTTTACAAAATGCACTAGATGAAATTTTGACCCCAAGCCTTCCCCCACTAAATTGAAATCAACAGTGTTAATAAAATATTTTCAAAGTATGCATCGTTTAACACATCTCTCATGTCTGGAAGTATCGGGATGAAAATGGGCATTCCTCTTTGCTAATAGTTTCTCGAGTGGTCCTTTTTTAAGGTTCCGTACCCAAAGGGTAAAAACAGGAACCCTATTACTAAGACTCCAATGTTTGTCCGTCACCGGGCTGCATCTCATGAACTGTAATATGTAGACAGTTGAAATTATCACAGAGTGTGTATTTGTATTGCCTCTATAACGACAAATAATAGAAATAAAATTGAAAATTAAAGAGCCCCCATACAAGAAACGTGATTTTTTCGGCGTATTTTCCTCGTTTTATTCTCATTCATTATTATTATCATAAATAGGCATTATATTTTCAAATGACGCCTATTCGCATTTAAAAAAATAAATAAAAAGTACATAGCGTTAAATTTTGTACGATGGTACGAAGACCTTCGTGCGCGAGTCCAACTCGCACTTTGCCCATTTTTTTGTATTATTAACCCAAGCTCAAAGAATACCCTATGATGCAAATCACAGCATGGAAGAAAGGTGGTGGGAAAGGTGGTGGGGAAGGAATTAGAAAATGTGAGGAGAGTGGCATAGGTTGCGATATATGTTATCCTTAAGCTTTCGTAGATTGTATGCTGGATTAAAGACAGAAGATGGTAGACTGTTCCACATTCCCAAACTTCAGGATGAAAGAGCATCGCGGAATTTTACTGTAAGGCCGAACATTATTTAAAGGATGTGCGTGCTTTGCAGCGCGAGTATTGCATGCAGGAATCATTCTACAAGGGATCAGACTAGATATTTCATCAGAATATTGATCATGCATGTAGCGATAAAGGAGCGAAAGGCATCCAACATTGCGGCGGTGATCGAGTGAGTCGATATGAAAAATTATTGCTAAGTCGCCAATGAGCTTGACGGCTCTCTTTTTTGGTCAATATCAAATAAACCGAAAGCTATGCGACCAGCCACGGCCCAGAGATGGGAATTATATTCTATTTTATCTCTGATGTATGACTTGTAGAGGATCGTTAGATTCGAATGGCTGAAAGATATTTCGATGCTTCTTTGGCAACAGAGAACATGTAATCTGTCCAACTTAACTTAAAATTTTAATGCCAAGAATGCATAAATGCGAAGATCGAAAATCAGTGCTCCATCAAAAGAAACAGGGGTGGTAAAAGTATGATCTTTTTTGAAAGATATGAGACAGCTTTTGGTATACATAGAATTCTAATCATGAGATCTAATCATGCAATCTGGTTTGACAGATATGGAACTCTCTCTGGAGTCAGCAAGAGCATCAAAAAAGTATGCTAAATCAAGGGTACTGTCATCGGCAAATCTGTGGATGACTATTCCTGCATTAAAAATTGTTCCCTGTCTATTGTTTTTCTTCTTTGTCATCTATTTTATCTATTTCTTGTGGTTTCTTTCCGAAAGCCTAGATGCTATGCTATCTGTGATTATTCCATTTTATAAGAATGGCAATAAATGTGATATTTCAAATTATTGACCTGCCGCTAATTTATGTTGTCTTAATAAGATGCTGGAAGACTTGACCTGAGATGTCCTCTAACTTTCATTGTAAATCTTTTTTTCGACTCCTTTCAGCATGGTTTTATGAATAGTAAGTCCACCACTACTAATTTACTGGACGTCTGGAATTTTTGTATTTCCATATGAAGGTGGTTAGCTAGTCGACTGCATATTTATGTACCTATTTTTTAAGACTTTCGACAAACGTAATCATAAGCTCTTTGGCCTTTGATTTCCTTCTGTTTTTCTAAGCACATTTTTTTTTTATATTCAAGCGAAGTGTGCTTTATTTCGAGGTATGTTTTCCAGTTAAACTGACAATACCTCTGGTGTCCCTCAGGGAAGCTATTTAGGACCATTAATTTTTATCATTTACATCATCATTACGACTGTATCTAACTCTGATAATTCTGTATTATGTTGACGACTCCAAACTTTTCGGTATCGTTTTTAGTGAGAATGACGGTGCTCTTTTATACTTGGACTTAGATGTGTAAATGTGTAATGTGCCAACAACAACAACCAAAGAAATATGGTAAGAAAACCGAAAGAAACTCTTTTGCAGAAGGAACATTTGTTGTCAGGTATGTTTCGACCCACGGAATTCTGTGTTGCTAATGCTGACGCATTTTGTTAACATAAGAGTAATGGATGTAGCTAGAGTACACAGTCCACTGAGTATTTAATCACATCTATCTATATTTTTCTGTTTTCAAAAAGTGGCTGAGTTAGCGTCCAATCTCAGAAGGGACCTTTCAATATTTAATTATTCTTTTGATTACATACATATATTGAAATAAATTAACTATACAAAAACAATTTTCTTTTGATCGAATAATAAATGGTTCTCGATAAACATTAGAAAATGTACCACAATTTCAATATCGACAGTATCGCATTAATTAGTTATAACAAAATCAAAGGCTTGGTGGTTATGAGCAGTTCCAAATAAAAATAACTCGTGTTTGGATTTCAGTAAAATAGGGTCGAAGGAGTTTAATAACCCATATATAATGCAGATTTTATATTGTACATTTGTTAGATGCAAGTCCTGGGGGTGATTCTGATATTTTTTCGAACTTTAATGTCAGAATATACGACAAAATTAAATGAACCATTCTACTGCATTTTGTGTGTTTATATTTAGTTCAGCAAGCCTTGCATTACGTAGAATGAAAACTGAAAATGACACTTTACTTTACAAATTCAAAAATATTTTTCGAATTTAAGCCCTAATGACCAGTTTCACAGTTCAGGCTTAAGCAAGAGCTTAGCTAAGCCACAGGTATGTCTTAAGCCCAGAGCTTAAAATTACGCGGTTCACAGTGCTCAGTAAGCAGAAGTTTACTTAAGCCGCAGATGAAATATTTTAAGTTGTCAGCACTGTGGTAATTGTGAATTTTTAAAGGAAAATTGCCATTGTGAATCCTGATGAAGAAGAAGACTTCAAAATAAAGTATTGTTATCACTCGTTCTTTTACACTGTGCGCAGTTTTTACCAGTCAGTCGAGTTTTTATCTGCGAGAGTATCAAATCCAAAATCATCATAACCGAATGTTTCGACAGTCAGAACCGAGAATAAAAATCAACGTCATCCCATTCTTGATATGTTTTGGGCGCCATCTTATAATTTTTGCACGGGTCACACTTTGTGATATTGTATTATACATGTCTTTGTCGCTTATGTATATCCTCTGCATCAGATAAATAATTCATTTTTGTCTTAAACTGTTTGGTTTCTTCCCAAAAAGTCAAATGGAATGCTGACACTAGCTGCCAGACAGCACTCAAAACTGGTAACTAGTTAACTATTTTTCGTTTGGAATATTTCAATTTAGTTTTAAAGTATAACTTTTGAAATATGTAATGTACTTTCGTTTAATAACAAAAATTATATTATTTAGGCAAAGTACAAATTTAACAATAATCTCCATATGTGTTTTACAGCAACATATGAGGCTTAAGCCTTCGAGATGACGGGCTTAAGTTAAGCTTGCCTTAAGCCACTGATGTCACTTAAGCCTTGACTGTGAAATCGTAATATTTTTTAAGCCTTGACTGTGAAATCGACCATTAGTCTGTGTAGAATATCCATTTACAATAATTTAAGATTTTCGTCACAATCTCGGAAGCAGTTGACTAATTTGTCGTACTGTTAGGCGTATATTCTGACGTTTATTCATTACAAATTCATTTTAGTTTATTTTGTGGTTGATGAAAAGGATTAATCAAAATGAATGTGGTGATTATAAAAGTTCGACAAATTTGTGGTGAACTGTCAAAATATATGAGAAAAATATGTATATGCGTAAGCTACGATAAAAGATCATAATTACCCCCCCCCCCCCCCGCCACCACCTATCTGGTGTCATTTTTTGTGGTTCATATTAACCAAATCGAGGCTATCCAGCGTAGGTTTTTATTATTTAATCTTCGTGGCCTCCCCGGGACAGACCGACTTAAGCTTATTACTTTGGAGTCTTTCAAATGTAGACACACCAGAATTGCTTATGATTTTGAATGCTTACAAGGCACGGTTAAATCTACTCAATTGTTGAGGCTTTTAAATTGTCGAACTCTGTTCGTCCCTTGGGGAACCATGACTTTTCCACAAAAATGGTATGTACGATCCTAGTACATCAATGTCTCGTCTTTTAACTGTCACATTGATTGCATAGACTTCGATCTATGTACATCTCACTTATGGTCTCAAGTTACTTTTCTCAATCATTGTAATTTTAGTAAGTAATTCTGTTTTGTAGTAGGTAATCTAGGCTCTGTTCAACATTACTGCTATAGCTGCTTTTGGCTACTTTCGTATGCTTTTGCCTGTCCAAAGTAACTCGAAAGCAACTTTTTCTTATTTGCTTTTTGACATGTGTTCTGTCAAAGATTTTAATATAGCTGCTATCAAAGCAGCTTTTTGTTGCTTGCACTCCTGACTCTAAGCAACAAGGCAGCTATGGTAATATTTATATGTGTGTAGCTGTCATTTGATTTAAAATGGAATGGAATGGTGTTATTTTGTTGGCTTTGGAACAGAATAATAAATTTGAAAATTCTTTAAATGTAGTTAAAGTGGTAAGCATTTGAGATAGTCCAAAATCCTAGTGGGATGGATGGAAGGCTGAAGTATGAAAAAGCTCAATTCAGTAACATGAATATTTTGTGAAAACAAATACTTGGGTCACGAAATCTCATAATACAAATTATCGCAAATTATTGGAGTTTCACATCTATAAAAGTGCAAGAAACTAAATTCTTTGATATTTCAGGATGTGTAGCCATGATCATACTCAGGATAACCTAATCCTGGATTTTTTATTCTAGTGTTTTTAATTCCGCAACTCTGCATTTCCAAACTAAACAAGTTTTTAAAAGTTCAATCCTTTCAATTTTTTGAAAGCGACAAATTCTCCCACGATATCACAATTGCCTTAGTTTATGTGACAATAATAGAAACATCCAGTAATTATACTAGACAAAAAACAGTTCTCAGAACTCATACCTGCAAGACAGGGGGATTAAAACTATCACCACATATTCGAGGCCAATAGCTGAAACCTTGAATGATTCCATGAAGTACATAAGCAGCGCCCAACCCAAGTTGGTGTTTCTTCCGGATAATTAAAATTTTGAACGTATTAGCTCCATCATTTATAAAATGGTCCAATGAGGAAGAAGCAGGAAGAACAAGAGATGTTTTTTATAGGCAAAATAAAATTAAGGGATAATAATTGATGGTACTTATTATCCTATAAATGCTCCATCTGCCAAAGCTCATTGCTATACAAACAGGAAAAAACTTTACTCTGTAACGCTGCAAGATGGTATTCACAGATTGTTTTGCTGGTTACCCAAGCTCAATAGATGATGCGCGTATTTTCCTTAATTCCCAATTTATGAGAAAGCCAATGAAAATATCCAGTTTTTTTTTCAAACGATATTGGGGATAAAGCTTATCCTTGCTTAAAGTGTTGTATTCCTCCTTATCAGGACTTTGGAAGACTAACGAATATTCAAAAATGTTTTAATAGTGCGCACACATCTACACGTCAAATAATAGAGATGTTTTGCTCTTCGTTTTGGCCGTTTACGAAGTTTACCAACCTCGAAGAGAAAGACGTCAAAAATATCTTTTCGAACATTCTAGCTGTATGTGTTTTTCATAATATATGCATTCGGTTTCCCGAAGAAATTGAAACTACAAATGGATAGGCTAATATGAGTTATGCAAAACCAGGCTTGAGGAATTGACTGTAAGGCACAAGGTGACCCTAAGCTGGGTACCCGGCCATAAGGATATCTCAGGCAACAAGATGGCTGATGAGTTGGCCAAAAAGGGCTCCGAATTGAATAGCTCCGCAGCTGTAGCTTACGTGCGGATCCCAATCGGAGTTTGAAAAGAGGAAATCATCAGGGAAGTCTATTTAAAGGCAGGCCTCCGATGGACCAGCAGGGATACCTGTCGTATTGCGAGGCAATTGTGGCCTGCATATGACAGGAAAAGGACAAGGGAACTGCTTAACAGCAGCAGAGCAAATACCAGGAATCTAGTAGGGGTCATGACGGGTCACTGGGCCATAGGGGACCATGCTAGAAGACTGGGAATGGCGGCGAACGATTTCTGCAGGAGTTGTAGGGACTCGGAGGAAATTGAATCCGTCAAGCATGTGCTTTGCGAATGCCCCGCTCTGATGAATAAAAGAGGTAGGCTACTAGGTGGCTACTTCTTTTCAAGTCTAGGGGAGCTTCAAAGTATAAAGTTCAGAGACATCCTGAGTTTTCTGAGTGAGTCAGGATGGATCTAGGCTAAAGGTCTTGGATATATCCTGAGTTTCCCAAGGAAAGCAGGATAAATCCGCGGCTTGAAGGGTTATCTCATGAGGTCTAGGGGCACAATGGTCCCGATGGAGGTCTAAGTGAGGCTGGCCTAACCTAACCTAGGCTAATATGACAATGAAGATGTCAGAAGGAGTACTCCTGAGTATAGACAGTCAAACAAGGAAAGAGATAGTGGGGAAACACGAGAAAGGGACAAAATGACAGGAATTGCATACAGAAGAATGTTAATTAATAAATTTAATCCAGTTAGGAACATATTGTACTTAAAAAATTAACAGAAAAATAACCATGTCTAAAGATAAAAAAACAAAAAAATTCTTAAAGCTTCTCGACGAACTTCTCTATAACCATTTTATGCGTACTATTACCTTCCTCCAGTGCATCAGCCAATTTCTTCATAGGTGCATTTTGCTTCTCTTATAGTTTCAGCCATTTTTCTTTCCTTTCTTCTTTGAAGTTTTGGTTTACCTGGTATGCCTTAAGGAGAAGTTCTGGAACCGTTTCTCGTCATCTTTTCCTTGATGTAACATGGCACAGGGCTCACAGACTCAACCATTTCTTCTGAACAATCTTCGCAGCTGACATTTGGGTCCAATGAGAAAAAGCCAATGTCACTGAAGTTACATCAGGATCTTGTCCAAAGAGGTCTTCAAATTCATCATAATATTTGAAGAATTTTGTAGTAACACCTGTTATAGGGTTGTGATCTTTTGTTTCTGTAGACTGGACTTTCAAATGTTGGAATTTAAATTTAGAGCGACTTGCCGATCATATAATTTCATTTTTCTCTAGTTAGGCGGAAATTCTCTCCCAAACGTCATTATTTTTGGATAAGGTACTCTGCATTTCATCCAAGAAATTAGTATACCCTTCCGAAAGTGATTTTATTTCATTCATATTCCATTTTGATTCTAGAATAAATTGTAAATACATGTTTGTTTTTATTTTCATTGTAAATGTAGCTTACTTTGTACTAAGGTACCTGCGGCAAATAAGGCTCATCTAATTTGATAGTTCAATAAATCGAGTATTTGGTGATATAGAACTACAAAAGCAAGTTTTCCGTGAAGTTTATTTATTTGCACAACTAAAAAAATAGAAAAACTATACCAGAAGTGAAAAAATAATTCAGTTTTATAAAACCTTTTCCAGGAGCCTTATTAAACACCGCAGTATAATAAGGCCTAAAGTAGAAATTAAATTTTTAAAAATCTTAATCAGCGGAATGATTCCCTTTAAACTTGCTAAAACTAAGAAAATCAACAAAATTCGGTTATTTTTAATAATTTCGAATAAAAATGAAAATGAGCCTTTTTACCCCCCAGGGGGATAATAATTCCCCGAACAGCTTTAGTTATAAATTTCTGAAAGTACAACAGTCTTCATTCTTTGGAACAAAAATAATATCACAATCATAATCCTTTATACTATAGGAACATTAGTTTCATTGGGAACTTTGGTTAGGTAGGGTAAAGCCCACGTCTACTCAATCTAATCAAATAAACACAGTGGTGGGCGAAAATAAACACCGAAATCATAAACTACATTATAATCCCAAGCAGCCATACTCCTATCGGTGACATACCGACCGTTACTGGCAAGATGGCGGCGTGAGGGCGAGCTGCCAGACGCCCCTTCGACGGCGTTCGTATCGACTTAATGCATGTGCGCATAAAGTATGAGGCTGCTGCAATTCATTTTAGTAGGCATTTTTGAAAGTAGGCCTTAACGCTCCGGTCTTTTCTTGCCGCAGGTACCTTATGTCTGGTACAGGGCTGCCAGTATATTCTTCCTCCTGTTGTTCCGCATCTTCCCTGAGAGCAGCTTGTGAAGCTTCGCAGATTCTAAAAAAAAAAACTTATTTGTATTAATCGAAAAAATCTTATGTTTTTCGAAATCTTACCACCACACTCTGCAGTTAAGACATAGCTCCCTCATTTCGGCCATAATTAATTTATATAAATTTCAATGTTTTATTTTATTTGAAAATTCGTAAACAAATACAAAACAGTTTACACATGATTGCAAAGCATAAAACAACTTTTGGTTATCCAAAATCTCATAGCCGCTTTGTCTTGCTATGCTAAATTCGACAGCTCTCAAAATTTTGCTTTGTTATGCTATCGAAGCGGCTATAGCTGTAATATTGAACATAGCCCAGTACTTTATGAGTCTTATTAATAAATAAATTATAAATAATTAACTTAGCCACATTACAAGGTTCGCATATTTGAATCTATGCGCGTATAGCCGATAAAAGTTTTTCCAAACATAACATAAAAAGATTACCGAAATCTATTCCACAAAATTTTTGCTGACTTTCATATCATCAAAAAAATTTGCAAATACGGAAAAATTTTCTGATAAATTGCAACTACCATTTTTGCATATGAAAATTGCTTTAAATTTGAGATCAACCCCAATTTCTACTATTCTGCATAAGAAAAAAAAAAAAACAATTGCACGAGAAAGGTCCTTGCACACCAGAAATCCTCGGACCGTATTATTCAAAAATTGAAGCGCATCTCATTTTTTTTTATGATATTTGGTTGGCCATCAAATCTGCAGTAAGCAAAACAACAAAAGTTCATTTCTCTCGAGTGTCAGATATTTTCAACGAGTCATCCACTTATCCATTGCATGATACTATCGAGTATATTGTGAGGAAGAGTCCACTACTCAAGGACTACTTCTTGCGGAAATGGGTATTTTCTCCATCATATATAGTCTCTCTTCGCTGTCCACTCAGTCATTTTTATCCCCATCCTGAAGGACAATATATCGACCCGAAATTCCTTGCAGTAATCATCTACTATGACTACTACTACTACTACCTACCTACCTACCCCCTACCCAAGTGATGCTTATTCTGTCTGCTACTGCATATGCGAGAATCTCCATTCTTTTGAGTCTGTCTTTATCTATGGTCATCAAAGAGGACGTTAGGACAAAATTAAAAGCACAGAAAAAAGGACTCGCCTAGAAAAGGACTGCATTTATAGAAATTTTCTCTTTCTATTTTCAGACGTTAACATGGTAGCTGAGCCCAAACCACATCAAATTGGTCGAAAGCGACAGAATGTTACGAAAACAGGAAATGACTGGTAAGTTCCCCTAGGATTTTGTCATCCGGAAACATTTTCCGTTTTTAGAAAAACTGCTGTAACGAGGTGCTTCTTTGTTAATATATGTTTTGTGTGTAGACGTGTGTGTGTATATGTGAAATGGTGTGGAGAAGAGTGTTTTTGTGTTTTTGAATGATTGATTGACTTTAAGACGTTTTTTGAAAAATTATTCAGGTGAAGTTATGGAATTTCGTGTGTTAGCAGTTAAAGGGTGACAATAATTTCTTCTTGGCGAAAGTCCTTCAACTTTATGGCTGTATTTTGTGTGTGTTGATTCAATTCGGTCTGTTGTTAAAGATCATAATGATGTTAAGGTTAAAAGGTTAGAAAAAGTCTTTCAAAATATTGGTGGTGCAGTTTTATATGATTTCATGCTAATATGACCAATACTTTAGCAATTTTTCAGTACTGCCACAACTGTGGAAAGTAAGAGTAGGACCTGTTTGAAAGAAATATTGCCAATGTCATAGGGTATACACGCCGATGTATACTTCTACATTCGTGCTATGATTTAGACTTAGTCCTTCCACAGCTTTTGTGGAAGTTTCTTTTGTAAATTTGTACCTATCTGGCACGCTCTATTTGATCATGACTTGAGTTTCTTTCTAGTGTTAGTTATGAGGGGTTATTAGTAAATACTTTACACAGTTTCTGACCAAAAAGGCATGCCTTAAATAAATAAATTGCTGCTTGTATGATTGTATTGGAACCGTCAGTATAATTTATTAATTCTGTTTCATTAAACACCACTTTCATTGGTTTTCAGACCTAAATTGATATATGGATATGCTAGTGAACGATATAGTGACTATTCAGTTTGCTTTTGGAAACAAGCGTCAACCTCACTTTCCTTCATGCTAAGCGATATACATTTATTCTCAAGAATAGCTTCACTTAATTAAAGTTTCATTAAAGATTCAACTGTATTCATGGACTTCAAATTTAACCCGAAACCAATTAGTTCTGGTGTTCCTTAGGGCTCCATCATATCTCCAACTTTCTTCTATGTATTAAGATTTATTAAGAATTATTAATTAATAATTAATCGCAAATATTCAAGCCAGTACCATGGTAGTTAATCGATTTCAATTGCACTGAGATCAGGAGAATGCACGGGCCACAAAAAAAAAATGGGAATATTACTTGAAGATAGGCAATTTGTAACTACTTTTGTGATGTAATAGGATGCTTTGTCTTGGAATAGTTTTGTTTGAGGCTCTTATTCTTGGATAGTATGAAAATAAGGAAGAAAACTGCTCTTTAGCATGTTGAAATATTGGTTCTAAGTTCATTGTCCTCCCTAGGAAATTGGAAGTGACTTATACCTATCAATGGAACAAGGTGGATGTCATTGACTCCTATGATATCTTTGCCTTCGCCTTCTAACGTAAGTCGATGTCACTTTCAGGAAAATTGATTCGTCGGTAAAATGTATCTGGATATTCATGAAAATTAAAGCTGGGACATAATGATGTTGATGGTGAGTTTTGACTCCTACTTTTCCAAACTTCAAAAGTATAATACCCAAGATAGACTATGTCCATAATGACTTAATTTGAAATGCAATCATTTCAAGGAAATGAAGAGTGACAGACTATAGATGAAAATTATTTCATTTCGAATGTCATTGACAGTTCCTCAATGTGAGTAAAGATCACGGCAGAGTTCAATAAATTCGAGAGTATTTGCTGTAATTGCAAAGCATTTAGTAGAACACAATTTTTGTTGTTGAAAGAGATCAAAAAGAGAAGAAACCGGCAATCAAGTATCTTTCATAATCAGCTGCTAGTTATCACTGTTAGCTTTATTGGAAAAACTTTCCACTTTCCAATAAATTCAACTCATTTTAATGACGGCAGGTTTCACTTTTACTGAAATTTCACTAAATGGAGTAAAATTTGGTTCATTTGAAAATGAATCGAGATATTGAAATTATTTATTTATGTGACAAACTGCACATTTGACTCCATTTAATTAAAAATTTAGTCATTATGGACACAGACTAGGGTATTAAACTAAAACTGGCTAGAATACCTCAATCTTGGCATAGTTTTATCTTCTTCGTAAGTTGCTGCTTTTTAACTGGACACTTGGAATTTAACCCTACTTCTTGTGACAATACCATATGTTTTGATATTTCGATTCCATCCGACATCCAAAACAGTCTTGATGTACTTTTTTCTTGTTAGACATATCGAGATTTCTTACCCATTAAATGATAAGTTATTTGCCATGGGCATAGCCTGCATAGGATTTTATGCCTTTGACAAGAAGTGGAACCATCGACTTAGAATGACCATGGATGTTTATAGCATGAAAATTAAATGTCCAATATTTGCCAGCGAGAGGTTAGACTGGTTCCCCGCTCCAAGTAGGGGCTCCAGCTAACCCAAGTTATGCGCTGTTATCTGCTGATATAAGCACTTCAGGCAGCGTCCTGAAAACTGCTTGATAAGACAATTGCAATCCTACACTTCTGTTCGTAGACGTCAGTTAGTGCAATCGGACTCAGGAGATATGGATTCTTGCGTACTATGGGCATACCAATATCCTGATATTACTGTCGATTTCGGTAACACCAATGTCACAAATGGTTATGATGTAGATCACTAACAATTTCAATTTGGAATGCAGTGTAGGCGCTGAAATCATCCTTTCTGAAATATTTGGAACATCAAAGTTCTGTCGACCGACAAACAAATCAAACTTTGAGAGGGCGTTTAGATTCGGCTACTATCTAAGTTATGATGAGATGATAATGTTAAAATATTGAGAAATCGCCACACTGTCACTCTTCATTTAGTTCGAGATATAATATCTAAAACTGAAATTAATCGGCTGACGAACAAAGGGTATGATACTCACAAGTCTATATAGGTGACACAAATAGTGGCATGAAAACAACGCTCATTGCAGTTCGAGCAAGGTACTCTAAACGCAAGTGCCATCTCTTCAGTAAAGATCAGGAAATTGTGGGATGATAAAGTTAATCAGCTAGTCAGGTTCGACGTCGCTTTAATTGGACCAGAACCTACCGTGAGCCTTGATCCATAAGAGATTGTTAGGAAGAAATAACTATTAAATTGGGTCGAACTTTTACTCGCCTACTCATAAAGATAGCTCAAATACTTGGCTTTGCGACTTGTGAGAAGGTACTTAGTTTAAAAAAAGTACTTATTCATGGTATGATGGAACCTTTTGACGAATTGCTACTTATTGGTGATTTTAATTTACCCAATACACAATGGGTACTAAACGAATATGACATTGACTATCTTTCTTTTAATAACTTGTCAACAAGGGAATCCTGGGCGCTATCTCATCACTTGGTCGCAGCCAATTCAGTAACGTAAAGAATTATATTGGTAGGCAGTTAGGCCTGGTTTCCTCTCCTGACGTGGGTAATTTATTAGTCGAACCTAGCCCAGTTTTAATGTCTACTCTTGGCAAGTATCACCCCCTTTCCTAATTATATATTGTTTTAAAACCGAAAGCATCACATGGTTCTTATAGTCATTGTATGTTCGGCTTCGTGTAAATAAATTAAAAAATATACTTTAATCGGATACACACTGCGCGGTTCATGATTAAGCGAAGAAAGTTCGAATGAGTGGAAGAAGCAGGATAATACCTCTGCGCTTAGAAATTTCCTTTCGCTGTATTTAAAACCAAATAGATAAAAACAGCTATAAAACAAATGCTGATTATAGTAGAGCCAAGCATAACCATGGCAAGGCTAGCTCCTCTCAGAGTTATACTTTCCATGGAAAAGTATGTCCCACCAAAGTTTTTTTTTTATTTCATTATCAATAAAATATCTGAAAAAATTTAAAGTGTGGTAAAAAGACTACTTTGAAGCTAAAAACTTTATCACAAGCTTTTCATTCCTTTTTATTACCACCGCCAGTATTTTCCTTGCAAAAATAATTTTGATCACCACTTTCCCTTTGGAGGAAAATTGCAGTGAAAAGTTTCAAAATAAATATCATGACATTCCCCGTCCTAAAGCCAAGTAAGCCCTATAGGAGGGATGGAGGAAGAGGCGAGGAGGGTATGAATAACTCAGCAACATGTGCTTTTCAGAGTAACAAAATCAAAACACAAAAGCTTTAATGCGCCGGGGCTACCGGAAATTAACCTTAAAATCACCTTTTAAAATTTTCTCATCCTGAAAATGTTTCAAAACACACAGGGCTATGTATATGTATCTACATATATACATACATGTGTTCCTCCCCCAACATACATCTATATGGGTGTTAGTAAAACTAGAAAATCTGTGCCACTTTCTCACTATAAAAGGTTGTAACATAGCCTCCGCACTCACACCGGACATAAAGTGTTGAGAAAGTGTGAAAAATCGGGCAGCAAAAGTGATACCCACCTTCTGGTCAATCTATATATAGTACCTAAACCAGATTCAGGGCACCATATCCCGACCCAGACGAGACTTTAGAGCTCGACCCCAACTGAGTTTAATGCAAATATTGACTCAAGCCAAATTGTTGATCGCATTGCTCTTTTGGGCATTCCCTTTTCGAGTTCGAACACCGTGATTTAATTTTCCGTTTGAGACGTCTAAAGGAACCTGGAATTTAAAGCCGGGACGATATTTGTCCGGGTACCGGAGGATATAGACTGTGTGTTGATAGCTGACTGAATACCATCCGAACTCAATTTCCCTGTAACCCCGAAACCTGGCGCTTTCCGTCTTATCCACCGAGTCAATATTTGTTTTCGAGGTTAAATCAATTTGTTTGCGTATTTACTGTTGGTCTTTTTATTCCACCAAACCAACCCCTTCGGCACTCTCTTTGCTCTGTCGACGAGGGTTGTTTATTTGCGAATTAGACTAGGACAGTCAGAAGAATGGCAAGGAGGACGACGACGTCTTTCGTCTTTCATAGACAACTTGCCGTACTAAGGTAGGGGTAGTATAGGTACGTACAGGTATAAGAGTGGGGTATGAAGTGAATCGTTTTGTGTGCCTTGAGAGAAATTGTGGATTTTTTATTTGGTTTTTATTTTATTTTTTCATCCGGAACTGAGATCGGATTTCTCTCATTGTTTCTTTTCTTCATTTCAGGGATTACTACTACGATAGGTGAGTCCTTTGGCCTTTTCATAAATTATTAATTTTTTTTTTAAAAGGAAGAATTGAAAATTGTGGAATTCAGTTAATACTGTAAGGAAGATGATAGTGGAAGATGGATAGAGGAAACGTTGTTAAATGGCGTCGTGATTTTTTCTATTTTTATAAAGGACTTGGACCAAACCAAGTATTCATCTTTGATTTTATCTTGTTATAACAGCTAATGGCCTTTCATAAGGTCGTGAAACGGAAATCATCGTATCGTGGTTGTTTTTTTTTAATAGACTTAGATCGATTTACCTTAATTAATAACTCTGATGTCATTGTTATAACAATGCAGATACTATGGAAATCGAAAGTTAGAAACTTTGAAGGTAAATAGCAAAGAATGAAGGTATTTCTGCCATTCAAGGATTTGAGGATGAAATTGTATTGAAAAATATTCGTGGATTAGATTTGGACAAAAACATCAGAGATGTTAAGCTATCCCATATTCGCACCGTTCCGATAATTAGGAATCCCGAAATACTCATCCATACGGTCCATATTTCAAATGTGATATTGTTATTATCGAATCAAGCAATGCAGAACGATAAAGGGCAGTTCGACAAGCGGCAGTTCAAAAAAACGGAAGCTTGACAGACGGCAGTTCGACAAATGGAAGTTTAATAGATGGCAGTTCGGCAAATAGTAGCTCCAAAAATTAAGTTGAAGTTTTCCATTCAGTTGGCAAAGATCAATATTAGGTCGATTCTCGATAGTTAACCATAACTGATGAGTCACTTGAGTACTAATAAATGGAATAATGCGCTTCGTTTGGTATATGGATGATTTTCAATTTACCTTTTAGCATAAGAGTAGATAGAAAAATGCATCTAGCAAAAAGCTACCATACATACAAATTATTATAAATGTTTTTCATTTTAAAAAGATTAGCATGAAGCCAGCTGTGATTAGCTATGATGACGAATACAGTTCATTACTATCCTCTACCAAGCCACAAAAAAAAGTTTTGTTACCTTGCTTTTTGGCTAGTTGAGGAAATTTTATGTCATTTTATGTTCAGATTTGCTCCACGCTATTTACATTTCTTTCTGAAGTATTGTATAAGAATTTCAGTTTGTTATTATAGAGTCGATCCAACGTCATCATTTGGAAGCAAATTACTTGGATATTATCGAAGGTCATTTGAATGAATTGATGTAAGAGGTTGATCTCCAAGAGTCTGCAGAACTCAGACCAATGCTAGGACTAATGTTCAATTTCAAAATGTACAAGTTTTTTTTTATACATAACTGGCCCGAGATTTTTATGAAATTATAAATGGGCCCTTAGTCTTCCCGAGTTATTTCATCCAGTTCATGGAAGAAATGGAAGTCAAGGTACTCGTATCTATTAACAGAGAGGGCTCTAGAATCACTCATAAAATAAATCACTGTTTTGGTCCTCTCTCCGGCCTCTCTGTAATGTTGATTATCAATCAGTTCTATTCTGGGTAAGTGTCTTCTAAGAGAGGAGTATCCAGTGATAATGAGTCCCACAATTTGAGGGAAGCTCATTTAGTTTGTGGGAAACCTCAATATTATTTTTGTTGTTCTGCCCATGGGACTATCGAGCCTAAGTCTATTGTATTGGTACCCGAGCCATAATGCTGGAAGTAAGATAGTTCAGAGCAACCCAAATAACGGAAGGCAAAGCTTCCATGTTTTTTCCGAGCAGTACGAGGTCATCCAACTTTTCGTTACTGGTAACTTGGTGACTTGGGGCTCAAAAGGGCAAGCGCCTCACACACCTATAAGAGCGAGTTCAGAGTTATTTTGTACTTTATTGGAATTTATGGATAATGAAGGTGAAAAAAGTTCTAATCAAGGCTTTGAAAGCTGTTTGGTGTCAAGTTGGACGTATCCATGTTTCTTGCCTGTTCTCTGGCTTAAAGTTCGGCCATGATGTGAGCCGTATGTCCATTTGCATATCGAGAAACTCACAATAAGAGTTATCCATATTAAAATTTCAAAGAAAAGGAAATTATCGCTATTGATATCGATTGCAAAAATGTTCTGATAAACTCATGTAGAACTCTTGTTACAAGGAGAATATTGATACGATTCAAGTGTAATTTAGAAGTCGTATTATGTCCGCTAGCTAAAATTATTTTAACTTTTACTGAGTTGAATCGTTCGAGTTTCTGATAAACATATTTGTTGCATTTTGTCCATGCAAATTTGCAGAGCGGAACTGAGCCATCTTCAGGGTTCTACTACCTTCAACCACGATTCCGTATTTCTGCGTGCGAATCAACTGACAAATTGTAGTTTTAATAAGTTATTACCTATTACAAACTGAAATCATCTTCTTGCAGCCAACGGTCCAACGATGTGATATTTATACATATAGTACCAAGATTGGCTTAGTTGTATACGCCGTCGATTGCCCATATGAAGCCTAACCCTATTTGTTCCGGTGTGTCCTTCGGAAATATCGATTATGTCTTGCTTGATAACACACAAGTCTTGAACACCATTTTACACTTATTGATCTTTACCGAAAATTATAAAGAAAGACGTTATCGTAGCTGTCCAATCTACCTCCCAATTTACCTTTTAAACTAAAGACAAAAGAGATTTACGGTTTTTAAAGGGGCTTAGAGTTGTTTCCTTCTCTATCTCTCCTAATTTCCCAAAACACTTTTAAAGTAGTTTTCGGAGAACTGATCTCAAATGAAGTTTCCGATCAGATTGCTTTGTAAATATGTCATCGCGATCTAGATTGTGGGAGTGAAAACAAAGATTTGATTGTACTAGATTGTACTAGATTGTATTAGAATTTTCAAAATGACAACCATCTTTAAAATTCTCAAATAACAAAAAGGAAAAAAACTGTCTCACAATTAGTACATCCCGCTCTATCGATCTGCATTTTTAACTTTTCTAGCACCTACTACAATTTTTTCTGTCAAATAAACTGTACTAGATTTTTTGAATTTTCAACATCCATTTCTGAATGGATATACGTTCGACCAGGAAATGGTTTCTTAATTTGGACTCAACTAATATCAACTCGTTACTAATTCGTTGAACAAATTTTTGGATACACGGACTTCAACTTTTGTCACGTTCCAACTTTCTTTGTCTCCAGCTTCTAAGCCAGAATGAACATCCAGCAGCTGTCATTTCAGTTGAAAATCTGAGGAAGACAAGACATTATTGAGCGTACTTTACGAATGGAAGGCAATTGCACTATGTAAATATCCTCAGAATAGCTGGTCTGCTAGAAGAACTATTAGAAAAATCTTTGTTCAAAACGCTGATGCTGCATTGCATTGAAAAAATACCCTGATAAATCTAAATCGAACTCCATTTCGTCAGTTCTAAACAGCTCTTCCATTATTCCCTCAACGAAATTTCCATCGTCCTTTAAAATATCCATTAAACGATGATGTGATTGGCTACTGCATAAATATAATAAAACGTTTGTGAACTATTTCGGCCAGAATTTGCACCATTAATATTGGACCAGCCGAATTTTACCAACAATCAACGAGAATGGGTAAATAAAGCGAACTGGGTTTACTTGATACATCAGTATGACATGGCAATATCCCATTAGCATATTCAATTTGAAGTTAAAGCACGACAGGGCCTTGAAATCTGATTTCGCTGTCTCCTTGGGGGATGCAAAACTCCCAAATGTATTAAAGCTTTTCACAGCTATGGAAAATCCATGAATCCATGAAATCTCCCGACAGTATTAATGTTACATAGAGGAGCATAGTAGCTGTACGAAAGTCAGCCCAACTCAATTTTTAAAATGTAATTCAATTTTGTTTTTTTTTTGTCTGCTTTCTATTTTGCATGTATGTGAACACAACGAACAAATCGCAAGCAGCTATTATGCATCGACACTGTTCCCAGCAACTGGACCTCGCCCGATGAAACGTCAAAGATTAATGGCGCCACAGAATCGAGTTGGGAATCCAGCAAATAGTAACAAAATAAACGCAGCAGTAGTACAACAACAGCAACAACAGCAACAGCAGCAGCAGCAACAACAACAGCAAGCAGCTGCAGCTGCTATGGCAGCGATGGCAGCATCAGCTGCAGCAGCTCAGGCTGTTCAAGCAAACATGTTGCCACAGCAGCAAATAGTTTTACATCAGCAGAGCATGCTGCCAAATGGGACCAACGTGAACAACATTGTAGCCACATGCAATGGAAACACAACGACCTCTCACAGTCTGTCCCTGGGTAAGCCGACGGGGGTTGGTCCCGGAGGGGGACTCCTTGTACCTCCAGCAACTAATAATCATACAAATTTAACAAATTGTGAACAAATGTCATCGCCGTGTGCAAATGGTCAACTTCTGCACCAACATCAACACCAACATCAGCATCAGCTTCAGCTCCAGCTCCAGCACCAACACCAACACCAACAGCAACAGCAACAACAGCACCAGCATCAGCAGCAACTGCTCGGCCCCTTCAAAGTGTACAGTGAGTATTAGAAAGTTATCCTAAGCAGGCGATGTATTTTGTATATCCAGTATCCTTCCCCACCCACTTTGATCCTGTGCACTGTTTGGTACCTACGTCCGTCCAGACTAGAGTGCAGGATGCGTACGAAAAGTTTTGTAAAGTCCTGATTTATGGGAATGGAAGGATAATGGATAAACAATTGCTGGGACTTTATTTGTGTTGCGACTTACGCTAGAATCAGCCAACTGTAGCTCGTCTTCTTGTTGTCTACTCTTAGGTAATCCCGACACATTAATTTGCGGCAACTGCAGGGAATGCTTTTCAGACCTTGGTGAATTATTGGACCACAAAAGGACTTACTGCAAATTAAGGTTTACATGCAAATGCCAGGATCCACTTTTGGCTTCAAGTAATTAATTTTTCTCATCCTCATTCGTTTTCTTACTACCAGCCAGCCCCCCCCAGATTGTCTTGGGCGCGCACTCTTAAGTAGTTATGAAAAAGGATGAGTGATGAGATATCTGATTTGGTCAGAGTTGTAGAAGGTACTTATGTCAAATTTCTCGTTTTTTTTTTCTTTTTCTTTAGAGAATACACTGCCAACAACAAAGCTATTGTGTGCTGTGTGCAAGGATGCATTCACAAATCCCTGGGATTTAATGGTACATGCACAGGCTGCCCACATGGTTAATATCTACGAATTAGGAGGCGAAGCTAGTATTGCTGATGTGGAGGAACCGGTACAGAGAACAGAGAATGGAAGCGTTAATGGCAGCAGTGATACGGAACATGCTATTGAAATGAACGGAGATGTTGGCAGCCCCAATGGGTCAATCTCGAAGGAGGTAGGTGTTATAGGTAGTAACATTAGCTAGTAATATTTCCGTATTGATATAAGTTTAAGGTATTTTTCAGATCTAGGTGTGGTCGAGTTATATAGTTGTACATTTCTGTTGTATTTTTACGATCCATTTAATTTTAATATTCGTTTAAGCTACGACTTCAATTCACTTTTCTCAATTTGGAGTTCGTTTTTTAATTTTTTGTTCCGAAAACTTTGCTAAACATATCCTTCGGCATACTTGACTTTGCTCCTGCCCCATGCGGGTAAGTGTAGTTATTGTGCGATTCAACGTTGTATATTTGGTTGCAGTTTACTCTAATGGGGCTATAGTTTCTGACCTTTTACTCTACGAATTTTGGAATCAATGGAGAACAAATTTGTGAATTCAGTTAATTAAGTTGTAACTGTAGGTATGAAACAATGTGGCAACGCTTTACAATTATGGATTCACCATAAAATAAAAAGCGACCCTATTTTTGAAGTCCTAGGATAGAAATGGTACTTTTTCTACCTTACTTCAGTATTATAGCGACTTTTGTTTTTTAAGGCGGGGGACGCGAGATTCCGAGCACGTAGAACAGGGTGGCCCATTCTACTAACCTGCTACAAACTCCAACACCAAAACTTTCTTGTCCTTTTAATGAAGCCCATCAAGTCTTGGTGAGGAAAATTTTTCAGCGCATCCATAAATAGAATGGCAGAGCCAAGCATATCTAGCCTGCTTCGGGCAAAGGCGGGAAAAACACACAGAAAGTGTTCGGTATTCTCAGGCTTTCTTTACAGGGAGGACAGACACTCAGGGCTGTCAATAACTCCCATCTTTGTTAGATGAGCGTGAAGAAAGCTGTGGCCGATGATGATGCCAACCACAGTTAGTTCTACATTGTTTCCTTCCGAGCCTGAAGAGAAAATCGAATCAGAGAAACTCCTATTAGTTTTGTATACAACTGGTCAGATCTGCCCATCTCTGCTGATGCTTCATACGAACATCCGTTTTGATAAGGGACCCGTTAATCGAAGTGGCAACGCCTACGCGGGTTCCGATCTAAGGAAGGGGGAACTAGAGCTAGACCTGGTTAGAAAATCAACCGTTTCATTTTTCATGATCCCCATGTGACCAGGTCCACTGAAGTGATACCTTGTTGTGGATACACAGGTTAACCATGGACGATGTGCAGTCCCTCAGTAACTTAGATCTTATGCGAGGGCCACTCAGATCCATCAAGACTGCCTAACTATCCGAAAGGATAGTAATGTCCTTACCCTTAATAACCATATCAAGGGCGAACTTCGATTCCATTGCGGTGCCGAAGACTTCAGTCTAGAGGACAGTGGTGTGCCTCATTGTTGTGCCAATTGAGTACCTCTACCCAATTTCAGATTCAACAAATTAAACATCTGCCCGGGCTCCCTCATTAGTGAGAGAGTCGTCAGTGAAAATTTTTAGAGCGGACCGGAGATGGCTTGATAAAGGGCTTCCTTCAGCCCACGATTTCTTTCTGGAAAACTCACAGAGAAGCGGTGCCCAAAACGAAACTCCGGTACTATCGTATCAATTGGTATGCAGACCAGACGATTTTTCCGTTGCAGCTCAAACGCCACAGAGCAATAGGAAGAACCAGTCCAGTCATCACCACAACATCCCCTTTAGTGCAATCTACACACAGCCCTTTTAGCATCTGGTATGGCAAAGTAAGTAAGACGTCAAGGCCAGCATTAGCCGTAATTCTTATGCAAGCAAGCCTTTGCATGCCCGCCAGCTTCCGGATTACAGTCCCCACTTGCGTTCTCGGCCACCATACATACGATGCATATGTGAGTATGGGTCTTACAATCGAGGTGTACATCCAGTGCACAACAGTGCTGGATCTCATACCAATATGCAGCCAAAGGATCTCCTGCATTGAACGAAGACTCTCATAGCCGCATTGACTTTTGTCTCTACATGCCATCCCCACGTCAGTTTCGAGTCAAGGTAGACTCCGAGGTGCTTAACATGGTGAGAAAGTTGCACAGTGTGTCCAAAGAGCTTTGGAAGAACAAATTTCCCAAGCTTACGTTCCTGGAGATGAGCACCAGGCTGGTCTTTGTTGGGTTCATTGTCATATCATGATGGCCCTCAACAGTATTGATGCCTCGTTGCATGAAGGTACAGCCGGCAGCTATGCTATACCTGGAGATCAGCAGAAGATGTCATCCATCGAACGACAGTTCGGCCAACACCATGTTGACTGGCAACTTAATAACGTAGAAAACTTCAATGTCAATTCTCGTATAGAATTTCCGTTGTAATTTTATAAAGTTTATTAATATTTCTTAGATTTATTATTTCAATAGCAAAAGTGGAATGTATGTTGTTCATAAATCAAAAAACAAGCCAAGTGCAAGTCGGACTCGCACACGAAGGGTTCCGTACCATCGTACGTGTTTAACTTATGGGGAACTCCTTTAATTTTTAACTTTATTTTATTTTTATTATTTAAATACACACTCTGTGAAAACTTCAATTGTCTACCTCTTACGGTTCATGAGATACAGACCACTGACAGACAGATGGACGGACAGCGCAGGCTTAATAATAGGATCCCGTTGACACCCTTTGCGTACGGAATCGTAAAAAGTATAAATGACTTTTTTAGTTTATATCAAAATTTCTAATCGTGTAGACATGCTATGACAGTTTTGTAGTTTATCAAGGGATCTCTTAATAGCTGTCTGCATAGTTTTAGGCCGCCAGACGCTTGGCCCGTACGAAAATATGGGTTATACTATGCCCCGAAATATCCAAAAGGTTATTTTGGGATTTAGAGTCCACCTTTTCTCCTTTGGAATGATTCAAATACCCATATAGATTTATTGATTATCAGTTTAAAATGCGGATTCCAGGTAAGCTTGTATAGTGTAAGTCAATTTAACCTGTGTCTTCCCCCCTTAGTCTCAGAAAGTCAATATCAAATCTTATATATCTCTGATCCAAAAGTGAGTCTTGGTTTCAGATATGCCAGTTCATAACCAATTCAATACTTCGCCTGTTGACGATTATCGGGTCAAGGACTTCTTGTCTGATTGCATTGACGAAGGCGGGTTCTACTAATCTGTTGCCTATATGTAGACCTTTTGAAAATATGTTATATAGACTTCCTCACTTCTTTCATTAATATCGCTGCTTCCTTAAGCTATGTGGTAACTATTGGCATCTCAGGGAACGATAAGATTAAGATTATTTAAGGTGCAGTGCTCCACAATAACTTTAACCTCCTTTGGTGGGTGAGTTCATGTTCCTGTGGAAATCTGCACCTTGCCATTTTGGAGAGTTTTGAATAGACATAGTATTTAAACATCTCATCATTGTAGTCTTCTTCTTTCTTTCACTGAATTACAAATATTTAGCTTTAGAAAATAACCCGTAGCTTTTAATTGGGTCTTTAGGCTATTGTCATAAATAGCTGTGCTTTTTGGTGTCCGCAGAGCAGAACAGAACAAGAGAAACATGAGAACAAGATTTTAATTTCGAGCAGTTGGCAATGCTCTTAAGCTTACTTGTCAAATTTTGACAGCTGTTGCATATTAATAAATAAAAGTAAATATATGAACTGGCCAATCCAATCCAATTTCCAGTGTGGTATTTACCAATTCAGTGAAGCTGGAAACCTTCAAGGATATACATAAAATGTGCGGTTGGAGACAACCTAGTAATATTGACTTACCAGGTGGACAACTTTTAAGTGTTTTCCCACAAGTTCCATTACAAACAAGTATTGGATCCAAGCAAGATTTTCTCTGACCATCAGCTACTGGCATCTTTCCGTATGGACATTGATTTATTATTTCTGGAGTAAGTTTCCATGGTCTACATTCCCCCGAGTGACAAACATATTGGCACTTATTATTTTCGCTTGATAAATCCTTGTTACAGGGTCTGCCATAATATGAGAACTTCTTCTATTCATTTGAATCCCGAGTGCAAGCAACTTGCTTTCCACAGTGGCAGCTCTGTGTGACTTATTTTTGCAATTGACGCAATTACCTTAATGGCATGGATCCTCACAGACATGCAACTCACAATTAAGTAGTTTCTCACATATCTCATCACACTTGATGTCTTCTTTAATGCAGGACTGCATTAGTTTAGTTATATTACCGCAACCACATTCTCGATTACATTCGCTTGGACATGGTCCCGGATGGCATAATAAAGTACACGCATGCTGCCAGATCTCTTTTCTTGCATATAGTTCCCCGCAAGTATAGGCTGCATCACTTCGATTATATTGAGGATTTTTCACTTTTCCGGGAAAAGCAATAATAGTCTCGTGGTATAGATTTCATCTTATTCTGGCAGCCAGGACAACGCCAATCATCTGCAGATTATGAACAATTACTACAGGACCAGATGCTTTGATATGCTTTGATTTATTCGACACACACTAGACACTCCAGTTTACGAGCCTCAATTTTTCTCGTTGGGACAACTTTTCATTGTTTTTATTATTACCAGTGAATATCGATGATGGACTATCAGCAGATCTACTAGAAGTAGATTTCTGATATGGAGCAATTAAAATCATCTTCATTCTCACTTCTATCGTAGTTTTTGTTCTCGAAAAATTCTCGACTATTCCGCCAATAGTTGTCTTTCTGTTTTGTCATTACCAACGCATTAGTACTCGGGTTAGTCAAGAGAAATTGATTGAAATCAACATAACCCTCATTGCTGATATTATTTTCAGTAGCTAAACAAATATGCGATAAAATTTCAAGTGCCAGTTCCCAAATATCACACAAATTTTTACCCTTAGAATATAGAGAGTATAGGAAGTGTGATAAGCCAAATTTGGCGTAGTCAAATTCTGGTTGGATTAGTATCTGTTTGCCGCTTTAGTAACAGCTCAGTACAGCTGTGCAGTAGAATCAATATAAAGAGCGGGGCAACAAGATACATTGCTGAAAATATTGCAATTGCTCCCACCGAAAATGCTCTTAGTCACTGCCACTGTGTCAAGATACCCAGCAAGTTTCTCAGCTGTCACAAACGTAAACAAATCTTCAATAAATAAATATTTCATCGTTTTTGTTATTAATTTATTATAAAAATGTGTGCAAAGTACACAAAATAGTATTTTATAACTATACTTGCCTAAAAAATATATTTTCACCAGATTTAAATTATTGAAAATTAGGAAACTTGGTTTGACAGTTGAAAATACATTTGTCTCTTTCTTCAATATAATTCTTACTTACTTCATTATACCCTGAAAAAATCCACACTCATGCATACGAATTTTACAGATATCCACACTTCCTGTTGTCTCTATATTCTTAGCATTTATCCTACCCCACTGACATGTTATAAATAGACTGCTCGTTGAACCAAAAATGCATGAAAACAAAAGGTAGCACCATATTCCTGTCTCTTTCCGTGAGAGCATACTTTTCCACAGAACTGTAACGATTGGGAACGAGAGATTGCTTGTGATCACTGACATGTATATAAATGGACAGACTGATCTCTTGTTTCATGTGGGACCAGTTTTAATTTCAGAAAATATGCTCTCACTGTCAATGCCACCAACTGTCGTAAACTGACGTTATATTTAAATTATTTGGGAATTTACTTATATGCATGTCAGTGGGATTTACCGAATTTACCACAAAAGTATTTGCCGCTATTTATGTTGTTAAATTTTAATTATGAGTTGAAGGAAGTGTTTTTTACAAGGCAAATTTGGTAGGAAAGCTTTGATTAGCAAGTTGCCATTTCTGGAAATACCGCTGAACTTCAAGCAATTTCTCGTTCCCAATCGTTACAGTTCAGTGGTAAAGTATGCTCTCACGGAAAGAGTCAGGCCTGAAACACAATTGGAGCTTTTCAGCCAGCTTTATGCCCAGCTTTCTGCTAAAGCTGACTGCAAAAGCCGAATTGAACACAATTGGCGTTTTTGACATTTGCAACTTTAACTTGTTTATGTTGAGAATATTTATTAAGGAAAGACAGTTAATGCTTCCGATTTTCCAAAATTACGATAAATGCATTCTTTTTTGGATAGTTTTGAGATGTACCAATTATATGTAAAAATAATACCGAGTTTTTTTTTTTATGTCCCATAGAAACTGCTTATCTTTTACTAACTCTATAAGTTTTATTAGATTTTAACATTCTTGGTAGCTGTTTACTTCTTAAATGTGTCAACAGAAGCCATTCTCATCTAATATTCGACATTTGCACAGTTGGCAACATTAAAAATTCCCTCAAGTTGGCAGTCATTGGGCTTGAAATTTGCAATTTGATCAAATCTCAAGCCCGCTTGATGTTGGCAAAAAAGTTAAAGCTCCAATTGTGTTCTTCTACATTGATTTACATTGTCAACAAATCTCAAGCTGGCTGAAAAGTTCCAATTGTGTTTCAGGCCTCATGCATTTTTGGTTCAACAAGCAGTCCATTTATATATATATCAGTGATTTACTCCAAGAAAAGTATGGTCAGTTCAGTTGTACCAAATTCTACAACTAAAAAAATTGGAAAACAGCCAGCCTTCCTATATTTTCATAGAAGATTTAAATGAAGCGAACAGTACAAATAGTTCGCTTCAATCGACAGAACAAGGTGTTCTCTCCAGTATATGGGCGTTCTAGATCAACGTACACAAAAGAACGCACCTAATAATGTTACATAGTAACATTGTCACAGTAACGTAACAATGTTCCTTCGATTTATACTTCGAATGGCTAACAAGTAATAATTGCAAAGTTATTATAACAAAAAAGTGTCAATTTTTACCGTTTTATTTTTAAACCCTTAATTTTATTATGAATTTCATTATAAGCTCAAAATGAATAATTATTATTCACTCTACTTACCTCACACCCCAACACATTTGTTGTTCGCGGTCTCAAAAGAAACTCTCCAACTTTCCACAGTGAAATTTCATCTTTCGAACTGAAGTGCAATTTCCTGGTACACTCTAAGTCCATTAAAATGGTCTCTCCCGGTCGCTTTTCCATTCAACAGTTTTTCAATTACTTAACCCGTTATTTAATTAGTGTTTAAGTCATCCCCGAAGGATGTTTGTTTTTGTTTTGTGTTCTGTCCTGGCTAAATTCTTAGCCGGGCGGCAGCATCTCCTGACAACGACGGCTTTCTTATTCCATAGAGCAAGCGACCCACTTTAAATATTCATTAGGGGCGCGAAGAAACTCTTGAGATGAACTCAAAAGTTTTCTCTCTGTTGTACTAATTGAAGATGATTGATGACGACACCGCAAATTTTGGATTAAGTTAATTAATTTTCATTACCTTTCTTTGTTGATCCCCATCCACGAAAACTCTACCAACCCTTGATAAAAAGGACGGCCACACAGATGATGCATCGCTTGATGGTCGAATGTCGTCATCACCAGCTCCACAATCAGAGGATATGAAATTGAATGGATCATCGGTATCGTCCAGAGGAAGTTCACCGGCTTTGGAAAGTGAAGCGCCCCGAGCTTGTATCGTCAGAGCTTTGAGCATTGTAAGTATTTAGTGCGGAAAATAGTTAAAATCCTTTGTTAAATCTAGGCGCGTTTTGTAAAGTTTATTTTTAAAATTTCCATTAAAACAAAATAATAATAATTATTTTTTTTTTTCAATCTTCTTTTCATTCCATAAAGGAGGCCTCCTCATCATCCTCCTCAAATCAGCCACAGTCGGCTATTGGTATGATGACCACAACCCTAGCAATCAGCTTAGCGAACGGATCAACCGCGGTATCATCCCAGTAGGATAAAGTAGCAGCAGCATGAACCGAAATGGTTCCACCAATTATCACGTAACATTTAATATTTTATTTTTTAATATGTTGTTATCAACAACGGTAATGAGCCGTGCGTATTTATTGTAATTTGAGAGCTGAATCGTGAGATATGTGGCGGCGTAGAGCCGTAAAACAGGATGGCGGCAGCAAGGGTTCAGGGCTTTATCGATTTATACTGCACATTTCGGCGTAGTTTTAAATACTTGCAAGAGATATTTTGTGTGATGAGATCTGCAACTGAACGAGTAAAAGAGTTTGCGAGTTATTGCGGGTTATTTTGAAGATAAAATTTTAATTTTATGTAATCGCAGCGAAATGGAATATTTTACTGTTGTTTTTTTTTTACAATTTTTAATCCTTTGGCAGAAGGATGTTTTTGTTGTTGTTGTTTTTAGCACATTATTTCAGCCGAAATAATACCTCGAATTATGGGTATGGATTAAAAATTCTTAAATTTCTTTTTATGGAGGATGAACAATGTTTTGCTTGGTTTGACATCTGCGCATAAAACTCATTCGCTTCTATCGTAGTTGTTATAACTTGGACACTTCATACTTCTAATGGGATGGTTAATATAATTGGTGAATATTTAGAGATATATTAGGTAAAACAGCGATACTTTAGTACAGTTTTAAATTAAAAGTAAGATGTTTGCTATGGTGTTGAAATGCGGTCAAATTCAGATTTTTTTTTTAAAGTGCGGACGATCAATAGTATTATATTTAATAGGATAGATACTTTTATTAAATATATCAAAATAAGGATAGTAAAATTTTTGAAAAGTGCCGGTGAAAGAATACCGGGATACTTTAAACTGATTGAAAAATATGAAGTAACTTCAATGAGTAGCACCTGATAATAAACAATAAATATCAAACAGCGTTCAATATTTTCAAAATACGCTACTTTTTTTTAAAGAAACTCCGTTATACTTTTAATATGTCATTGGATGTCGGTTGGTCATATTATTAAACATAAGAAAAAAGCTTCCTTTCGATTTCAACTGGTATGCCACAGGGCTCAATTTACGGACCCCTCTTGTTTTCTGTCCTCATAACCGGTTATAGTCGATCTTAATATGAAAGGAAGCTGCGAAAGATCAAATCATAATTAGTCAATTATGTATGCAGGTAGTTGGTAGCTACTATGGCATAGAAAAAATTACAAATCCTTCAAATGTATTGTCTGAACGAAACAAAGAGGATAAAAAGTATTCAATAATAGCCATCCATGACTTGTGAATTTATTTATAGAAAGTATTTGTCTATTTATATCAAGGGCTCAAGCAACTTATTTCATCTTGTTCAGAAATCAAAGATCTTCTCTGATAAAATTACAACATTCAAAGACATCATACTGAAAATGCTTTCTATTCCGTTGTACTTACACGGCGTTCTTTAAAGTTATTTCTTTTCACAAATAATTTTATCATCTTAGAAATTTTCAAAAATGTTCTCTGGATCTTTTTCTGAAAATATGTTATGCATAAAAATTAACATGTATGTTCACATGTGGTGATTCGAGCTGTCCAATAGATTTTGGTTGACCAGATTATCTTCAATTTTTATTAATACTTCTTTGGTAAAGATCCCACTACTTTTGCTTTTACTAATTAATTTCTTACATAGTTCACCCAATGCTGAATAAAACTAAAGTTACTACCAAACATTAACAAATTTTCAATTTTACATACCTGAAGCACTAGAAGAAGATGGCAAATCTCTTAAGTTAGGTTCATTTTTGTTTTGGCTTAGTTCAGAATGAAAGTTTGTGAAGATTTCATCTCGGTCTGAATCTGTTTTGTGTTAATACAAAAAATAATAAAAAAATTCTTGAGTATTGGAAATTTTTCCACTTAGACAGGATGTAGAACAAATTTAACACAAAACATTTCAGAATCAACTATAGTTAGGAAAAATCAGGTTAGTAATTCTGAAGGTGTACACATATAAGAGTCTTTGAGAAGCCTCTTAGGTCTCTTGCACATCAAAAATTGATAACGAAATAGTGATCAGTTCCACAACGAAAATTTGTCTATGCTTATGGGTGATTCTGATCAAGATACCTTCCGGTATACCACGCGATTCCTTGAGGTAGTCTGATCAAAAAAATGTTCCAGATACCCCATCCTAGAAACCTTCCTTTAGGAGTTGTGGCCAGTTGAAGATTTCGCCAAACCCTGATGGGAATAAATGAGTATAACTTTTGAACCAAACTATAGATTTTAGTTATTGTTGGCTTATTAAATAGCTAAGAATAGTACCGGTCAAAAAGTGTATTACTCTGTATTTTTTAATTAAGCATCTTTAAATTATTCTCAAATATTTCGAAAATTTTGATTTTTTTTTACCCAAAAGTTTTTGAAATAAATAACGGTATTTATGAAATTTGCGTGTAAAATAATTCAATGTTTTGGAAATATTTGAGAATAATTTAAAGATGCTTAATTAAAAAATACAGAGTAATACACTTTTTGACAGCTACTAATCTTAGCTATTTAATAAGCCAACAATAACCAAAATCTATAGTTTGGTTCAAAAGTTATACTCATTTATTCCCATCAGGGTTTGCCGAAATCTTCAACTGGCCACCACTCCTAAAGGAAGGTTTCTAGGAGGGGGTATCTGGAACAATTTTCTGATCAGCTTACCTCAAGGAACCGAGTGGTATACCGGAAGGTATCTTGATCAGAATCACCCTGTATAAAAAACGAACGAATAAAAGTTGAGTTTTGTTTCAATCAAGTTTGTATGAAATGTAAACAAACAAAAATGAGGTTGTGTTAAGGAGAATTTACATATGATGGCATGAGTTTTCACAAGATATTGTGTCAGGGAATTGAAAATTAAATTTTTAATCTTGTGGTGATGGAGTTGAATTTGAAATTTTTAGAATTGATCAGATGGAATAGAAGAATTTTTAGAAAAAAATTTTATTTTTACGATTCCAGCTCAAATTATAAAATTCAAGAGAAAAAAAGACATCTGTCTCGTTAGCTCAGAGATAAGAACAGTCGCCCGGAAAGCGGCAAGTCCCGACTTCAAAAAACGAACAAGGCGGTGTTTTTTCTCTTGTATTTAATAATTTGAATCGTAAAAATTAAATGTTGCCGAAACAATTATTGCAAATATCTCACAAGTACACTGCCTCCTAGTTTTTTACGGCAAAAATCGCAAACAGTCAAATAGTCATTGACAATAAGCTTCGAAAAAAAAGACACCGCTACGAATCTATGCTTGCGCTACTTCCTAACTACTTTTAGACGAGGAACTATCTCCGAAATAACTTGAATCCTTTCCATACACAAATATTTAAAAACTTTCAATTTCGAAATATTTAATTACAAATTAAAAACGTAATTTTAATTTTCCCCTTTTGACAGTAATTGAATAAATATTTGTCATTTATAAAACAATGGTAATCCGTGTTGCCAGTACTCAAAATTGAGAGATTAGGGTTGTCAGTAACACAAGTTAATTCCAGGACACTTAAAAACTTCATATGCTTGAGAGTTTTTATTGGAGTAAGATTTTCCGGACACGCATACATTGAGTGCTTTTCTTTATTTTTTCTGTGGAAGGAAAAGAATGCTGATCACGTGGTTCGCGAATATTCGGAACAGAAATTATTAAGTTAATAGAAAAGATTAAAAATGTGACAGTTGTGCAGAATGTTATTTAAACACACAATTTTTCATATAGAAGGTGTTTGCTTCTGTCGTTATTTATAAATAAAGGGGAATGTCCACCTTTCATACAACTGACATGAATAGAAATGAGAGAAGTCTTAAACGATGCATTATGATAATCTGAACATAAAGTACACCACCCAATAGTAATCGGCGATATCTTTAATTTGGTATGCAACATTCCGTATTGGAATCATCGCCCACACGCCTGGGTTTCCTACACCCACCTTAAAAGTACCCTGAGAAGAAATCTTTTATGAATTGTAGCTGGTAATTATCTGAAGTGAATAGTACACCCGTTTTCCGTTTTTCGGACGTAACCGTACCGAGTTAGAGCCGAACTAATGTGCGATAAATCTAGTACCCCAGTTCGAATGGAAAAAAGATAATTACTAAAATGTGACTATGGCGATCGAAAGAGAAGGGTCAAAGTTTGATCTAGTACATTCTTGAAAAATTAGCACAAAAGCGAATTTCTTAGGTCCTTAAAAGAAGTTTGAATCTCCACACCCCTATACTCGGAAGTTTAAATAGCGTGAAATCCCATAAATTATTTTCCCTTCAAGCTCCCTCCCCTTCCCGTATGAAAAAACGAAAATTTTAACCGTTATGAACCACCATTACGGTAATATCTAGAAAATGTTTTGAAATAAATCCAATCCACTCGGTAGTTTAGGCCACAATCGTGGACAATCGTCTTTCATGTGTATGGGATGAACAAACTATATTTTTACTCCCCCCACTCCGCTCGTTCACCCCGCCCCTCCCCCGCCAATTCCCTATAGATCCGAAATTCACACCATTTGTAGTCTAGGACACCAACTTTCGAAGATATCAATGAACTGTCTTCAATTCTTGGTTCAGGAGATATAAGCAATAACATTTAAAACTTCAAACCGTTCTTCCGCCCAGAGCTCCCCGTCCTACTTTAAGGAAAAAACGGACTTATCCAATAAATGCGCCAACGTCGAGATGGACATACAGACCGAATTTAGTAAAATAATGTTTTCTACCTCCCCTCCTCCCGCCACCCAAAAAATCAAATGTCGAGCTTCGTCGAACAACTCTTAATTAAGTTACAGGTACATAACTTTGTTTGCATAATTATTAAACATAAAAGCAGGTGAAGCTACGAGAAAACATTATAAACCAAAGTGGTTTAGTAATTTGAGAAGATTTATTAGAAAATTAAATTAGAAAATAATCAAAGGTAAAAAAAAATAACCCTGATCTTCACATTTTGCACATTCTTAAAACGGATCCTTGCTGTCTTCGTGGCAGTATTCGCGTAGCCATCCGAGGCAAGTGACATACTGTAGCCGTTCTATGCCCCTCGTTTCCCGAGACTGTTTCCACTTTTTACTCTCACTGACTTGTAACATGCCCTCCCTAATATCTTCTTGTGACATCATCATCCATATTGTTTCGATATTTACGCGGTTCTTAGTGGCCTAATATAATTATGCAGCATTTTAAAGTGACACACGTGCACCCGCTGCCGAATTGTATAACATATTTACCTCTCCGCGCCTCTTTGACGTCACGTCAACATCACCGCCAGCCACTAGGTTCCAAAGTCACCTCGGATGCCAAAGTCTACGGTACCCAACTAAAAAAAAAAATGGCGGACAAATATTATTAACTACTATCACGGCAAAATCATATCTGTTCACAAATGTTTATGTTAGGCCTAAAATGTGCATTCTCCTTTCTGTACGATATCCAATGTCCCTAACAATTTCTGGAAACAACGCATGTAAATCCTTGACCGAAAAGAATTTTCGTTTGTGTCGAACCAAATCCTATTGGCAGTTCTGAAGAAAAGTTTGCATCTCATGTATTTTAATTGAAATAAAGCCTTTTTAAATATGGAAATTTTTTTTATCGACCAATGCAAATCTTTGATAGTTTGGGGCAAAATCTGAGCTTTTCGTTTTCAATTTTTGATGTACAAATGGCCTTAGGTACTCTAAAAGGGCGTATGAAACAAACTGGCATTCAGTCGACTCTTAACTGCATGAAAGAATTGCTGGAAATATTGGGAAATCTAATATCCGGTGTTATAAAACTTCAACCCGCGTTAACTTCCCTCCTCCGAAAGGATTCTGAGATGGACGCTAGTATCCGTTTAAGAATTTTCAAAAATAACGTAATATGTAATTTAGGGAATGTGGTATTAAATTAATAAGTGCATCAAAATAAAAAAAAGAAGAAAAAAGTAGTAACACCTTCGGCTACCGCTAAACTTGGCTCATATTTATGAAAATAGAAAGTTTTCCATTTCTATTTTTTTAATCCATTGCTGTAAGAAGCTCTTAGCAAATTTATATCCAACATAAAATTTCATCTAAGCAACGTCATCTTTATCCTGCATACAATTCGCAATATCGTTTTCTCGTTCAGTTTTATATTAGGCACACAGTATGTACATATCTTCATAAAAAAATTGTACATATCATAATACATACATATATATATACCTTACCTACATTATGTACATGAAAATGTTAACAGGTCAGTTGAAAATCTAAACGTCTTCGTATTACTTTAAGCGTAGTCTAGTAAGAAAAGCTTATTCATATACGAAGTACAGGTAAGTAAACAACAGTTATTCTAGTAATTCTTCTTATTATTATTAATTATTATTATTATTATTATAATTGTGTACCTAAGTACTAAAACTAGTTGTTGTGAATATATAACTTATATACATACATTTATATAGTATAATTAAATTAAACATTGCGATAATGAAATAGTTTAGTGAAATTAATAAAAATATAAAATGTAAAACACAAGCTCTGAGGGGATGTCTATGACCAAAAGAAAATATTAAAAACCAAAGAATGCTTTTTTTGTACATGCGCATACATACAAACTTACATATATATGAATCTTGAATCTTAATTGGGTTTGCGGGGAAAAAATGATGATTAAGTCGTGTTTCAAGAGTGCATTAGTCATATCAGCAGGATTTGGTTACCGAAAAACATAAAAAAAACGAATTGTTATTTAATATCACTAATATTGTATCTACTAAAATGTTTACATTATTTCTATATACATATAAATACACGCATACATACATACATTTATATCATTCTAGTGATAAAATTATCTGTGTAATGCGAAGGCACTTTTAAAGCGCTTCACGCAATTAAACGTGTAAATTTAAAAGTTATAATCAGGTAAATAGCTTAGGTCTAAAGTTAAGCAGACTTTCAGCAAAATATTTAATTCTAAATATAATTTAACGTTTAGTTAAATTGTAAAAAAAAAAACAAAAACAAATAAATATATATATATATATAGACTAAAGAGTATATATAAACATATAAATGAAAAAAAAATCAAGTTGGTATCAAAATAAATGTCTCATTTATTACAATTCTTTGTGTTTTCTTCAATATTTTTTTTGTTTATTTTAAATTTAGATTTTAATCCTAAGACTCCAAAATATCGATCAAAACTAAAAAGAAAAAAATGAAAAATCTTTTGTACCTAAAGCACTCTCGAAATAGGTGTGCAAGCGGCTTAGAAACAGTTTAATGGATGAACTCCAAATTTTAACCAAAATAAGTAATCAAATCTTTATTTATTTTTCTTTATTTAATATTTTCTGTTTCTAGGTAACATGTGTGACATGATCATCACCAATTTTGCTGGCTAGCAAAACATATTGCATCGAGCACACACGTACACTGTCTCGGCCCACAGGGCTTCGCTAACTCACGAAATTTTACGTACTTTAAGGGTTTGCGAAAACCAAAATACAAAATAAAAAAATTTCCCTATAATGGGTGATTTTTTTGCTGTTTGGTTTTTCAGCTCTCTGTTTTTGACAGCTCACACGTAATTCGTGACACGTGTCAAAGTAAAATTTGTTCAGTTTGCATTGCCATGTCATCATGGAAAGACTTTCATCCGAACAACACTTATAAATTATTGAATTTTATTATCAAAATTCGTGCTCTGTGAAAAATGTGTTTCGGCGACTTCGACAATTTTATGGTCGTCATAATCGCCCTATACTGAGCAGGCTATTCAAGGCTTCGTGACCAAATTTCGCACCAATTTCCCGTTATTGGACATCAAGCCACCCACCCGTGTGCGTAGAGTGCGTATAGAAGAAAATATTGCTGCTGTAGCCGCCAGTGTTGGTGAAGATCGTGATGTGTCCATTCTTCGGCGCCGTTCGCAGCAACTGGGATTATGTTATTCAACTACGTGGACGATTTTACGCAAGGATCTTGATGTAAAGGCGTATAAACTACAGCTCGTTTAAGAACTGAAGCCTGGCGATCTGCCACAGCGTCGTGTTTTCGGTGAATGGGCCTCGGAAAAGCTGGAGGAAGATCCGCTTTTTTACCGAAAAATTGTCTTCAGCGATGAAGCACATTTCTGGTTGAATGGATACATAAGTAAACAAAATTGCCGTATTTGGTCCGATGAGTAGCCACAAGCAAAACAAGAGCGCGTCCAGCGAGTGCGCATACGCCAAAATCAGTGACATTTAATTTTCAGTCAAAATTTCGCAAAAAACATGGGCTATATATAGCCTGCAGATTATTTTTAACAAAAAACGTGAAATCTCACCGAATTTGATGAGAGATGGTTCATTCGACGGGGAATAAGAAAATAAATAGATACACAAAAGAATTTTTTAAAAAAAACCACTAGGTGAAAAGGTAGACCAATAAAACTAAGAATACATGCGTCGCAGCACGGTGAAACAGTTTTTTGGAAATATCTCGAGAACCAGGTAAGTTTTAACAGCGAAATTTTGTAGGGATATTCCTCTCTTCAATACGCGTCCAGCGCGTGTTCATACGTCTAAATCGGTGACATTTAATTTTCATTCACAATTTCGCAAGAAAAACAGATTTTTTTCACGAAAAACATGAAATCTCACCGACTTTGATGAGAAGTGGCTCATTCGACGGGGAAAAAGAAAATAAATAGACACACAAAAGAATTTTTCAAAAAAAACCACTAGGTGAAAAGGTAGACCAATAAAACTAAGAATACACGCGTCGCAGCACGGTGAAAGAGTTTTTTTTGGAAATATCTCGAGAACCAGGTAAGATTTCACAGCGAAATTTTGTAGGGATATTCCTCTCTTCAATACGCGTCCAGCGAGTGTTCATACGTCTAATTCGGTGACATTTATTTACATTCAAAATTTCGCAAAAAAAAACATGGGCTATAGCCTGCAGATTAATTTTAACGAAAAACGTGAAATCTCACCGAATTTGATGAGAGATGGTTCATTCGACGGGGAATAAGAAAATAAATAGATACACAAAAGAATTTTTCAAAAAAAACCACTAGGTGAAAAGGTAGACCAATAAAACTAAGAATACATGCGTCGCAGCACGGTGAAAGAGTTTTTTGGAAATATCTCGAGAACCAGGTAAGTTTTCACAGCGAAATTTTGTAGGGATATTCCTCTCTTCAATACGCGTCCAGCGAGTGTACATACGTCTAAATCGGTGACATTTAATTTTCATTCACAATTTCGCAAGAAAAACATGGGCTATAGCCTACAGACTTTTTTCACGAAAAACATGAAATCTCACCGACTTTGATGAGAAGTGGCTCATTCGACGGGGAAAAAGAAAATAAATAGACACACAAAAGAATTTTTCAAAAAAAAAACCACTAGGTGAAAAGGTAGACCAATAAAACTAAGAATACGTGCGTCGCAGCACGGTGAAAGAGTTTTTTGGAAATATCTCGAGAACCAGGTAAGTTTTCACAGCGAAATTTTGTAGGGATATTCCTCTCTTTATTCCTCTCTTCAGTACGCGTCCAGTGAGTGCTCAGACGCCAAAATCAGTGACATTTAATTTTCCGGCAAAATTTCGCAAAAAACATGGACTATAGCCTGCAGATTATTTTTATCGAAAAACGTGAAATCTCACCGAATTTGATGAGAGGTGGTTCATTCGACGGGGAATAAGAAAATAAATAGATACACAAAAGAATTTTTCAAAAAAAACCACTAGGTGAAAAGGTAGACCAATAAAACTAAGAATACATGCGTCGCAGCACGGTGAAAGAGTTTTTTGGAAATATCTCGAGAACCAGGTAAGTTTTCACAGCGAAATTTTGTAGGGATATTCCTCTCTTCAATACGCGTCCAGCGAGTGTTCATACGTCTAAATCGGTGACATTTAATTTTCATTCACAATTTCGCAAGAAAAACATGGGCTATAGCCTACAGACTTTTTTCACGAAAAACATGAAATCTCACCGACTTTGATGAGAAGTGGCTCATTCGACGGGGAAAAAGAAAATAAATAGACACACAAAAGAATTTTTCAAAAAAAAAAACCACTAGGTGAAAAGGTAGACCAATAAAACTAAGAATACGTGCGTCGCAGCACGGTGAAAGAGTTTTTTGGAAATATCTCGAGAACCAGGTAAGTTTTCACAGCGAAATTTTGTAGGGATATTCCTCTCTTTATTCCTCTCTTCAGTACGCGTCCAGCGAGTGCTCATACGCCAAAATCAGTGACATTTAATTTTCCGGCAAAATTTCGCAAAAAACATGGGCTATAGCCTGCAGATTATTTTTAACGAAAAACGTGAAATCTCACCGAATTTGATGAGAGATGGTTCATTCGACTGGGAATAAGAAAATAAATAGATACACAAAAGAATTTTTCAGAAAAAACCACTAGGTGAAAAGGTAGACCAATAAAACTAAGAATACGTGCGTCGCAGCACGGTGAAAGAGTTTTTTGGAAATATCTCGAGAACCAGGTAAGTTTTCACAGCGAAATTTTGTAGGGATATTCCTCTCTTCAATACGCGTCCAGCGAGTGTTCATACGTCTAATTCGGTGACATTTAATATTCATTCGAAATTTCGCAAAAAAAACATGGGCTATAGCCTGCAGATTATTTTTAACGAAAAACGTGAAATCTCACCGACTTTGATGAGAGGTGGCTCATTCGACGGGGAAAAAGAAAATAAATAGATACACAAAAGAATTTTTCAAAAAAAACCACTAGGTGAAAAGGTAGACCAATAAAACTAAGAATACATGCGTCGCAGCACGGTGAAAGTGTTTTTTGGATATATCTCGAGAACCAGGCAAGTTTTCTCAGCGAAACTTTGTAGGGATATCTCTCTCTTTATTCCTCTCTTCAATACGCGTCCAGCGAGTGTTCATACGTCTAAATCGGTGACATTTAATTTTCATTCACAATTTCGCAAAAAAAACATGGGCTATAGCCTACAGACTTTTTTCACGAAAAACATGAAATCTCACCGACTTTGATGAGAGGTGGCTCATTCGACGGGGAAAAAGAAAATAAATAGACACACAAAAGAATTTTTCGAAAAAATCACTAGGTGAAAAGGTAGACCAATAAAACTAAGAATACATGCGTCGCAGCACGGTGAAAGAGTTTTTTGGAAATATCTCGAGAACCAGGTAAGTTTTCACAGCGAAATTTTGTAGGGATATTCCTCTCTTTATTCCTCTCTTCAGTACGCGTCCAGCGAGTGCTCATACGCCAAAATCAGTGACATTTAATTTTCCGGCAAAATTTCGCAAAAAACATGGGCTATAGCCTGCAGATTATTTTTATCGAAAAACGTGAAATCTCACCGAATTTGATGAGAGATGGTTCATTCGACGGGGAATAAGAAAATAAATAGATACACAAAAGATTTTTTTAAAAAAAACCACTAGGTGAAAAGGTAGACCAATAAAACTAAGAATACATGCGTCGCAGCACGGTGAAAGAGTTTTTTTTTGGAAATATCTCGAGAACCAGGTAAGTTTTCACAGCGAAATTTTGTAGGGATATTCCTCTCTTCAATACGCGTCCAGCGAGTGTTCATACGTCTAATTTGGTGACATTTAATATTCATTCGAAATTTCGCAAATAAAACATGGGCCTGCAGATTATTTTTAACGAAAAACGTGAAATCTCACCGACTTTGATGAGAGATGGCTCATTCGACGGGGAAAAAGAAAATAAATAGATACACAAAAGAATTTTTCAAAAAAAACCACTAGGTGAAAAGGTAGACCAATGAAACTAAGAATACATGCATCGCAGCACGGTGAAAGAGTTTTTTTGGAAATATCTCGAGAACCAGGTAAGTTTTCACAGCGAAACTTTGTAGGGATATTCCTCTCTTCAATACGCGTCCAGCGAGTGTTCATACGTCTAAATCGGTGACATTTAATTTTCATTCACAATTTCGCAAAAAAAACATGGGCTATAGCCTACAGACTTTTTTCACGAAAAACATGAAATCTCACCGACTTTGATGAGAGGTGGCTCATTCGACGGGGAAAAAGAAAATAAATAGACACACAAAAGAATTTTTCGAAAAAACCACTAGGTGAAAAGGTAGACCAATAAAACTAAGAATACATGCGTCGCAGCACGGTGAAAGAGTTTTTTGGAAATATCTCGAGAACCAGGTAAGTTTTCACAGCGAAATTTTGTAGGGATATTCCTCTCTTTATTCCTCTCTTCAGTACGCGTCCAGCGAGTGCTCATACGCCAAAATCAGTGACATTTAATTTTCCGGCAAAATTTCGCAAAAAACATGGGCTATAGCCTGCAGATTATTTTTATCGAAAAACGTGAAATCTCACCGAATTTGATGAGAGATGGTTCATTCGACGGGGAATAAGAAAATAAATAGATACACAAAAGAATTTGTTAAAAAAAACCACTAGGTGAAAAGGTAGACCAATAAAACTAAGAATACATGCGTCGCAGCACGGTGAAAGAGTTTTTTTTTGGAAATATCTCGAGAACCAGGTAAGTTTTCACAGCGAAATTTTGTAGGGATATTCCTCTCTTCAATACGCGTCCAGCGAGTGTTCATACGTCTAATTTGGTGACATTTAATATTCATTCGAAATTTCGCAAATAAAACATGGGCCTGCAGATTATTTTTAACGAAAAACGTGAAATCTCACCGACTTTGATGAGAGATGGCTCATTCGACGGGGAAAAAGAAAATAAATAGATACACAAAAGAATTTTTCAAAAAAAACCACTAGGTGAAAAGGTAGACCAATGAAACTAAGAATACATGCATCGCAGCACGGTGAAAGAGTTTTTTTGGAAATATCTCGAGAACCAGGTAAGTTTTCACAGCGAAACTTTGTAGGGATATTCCTCTCTTCAATACGCGTCCAGCGAGTGTTCATACGTCTAAATCGGTGACATTTAATTTTCATTCACAATTTCGCAAAAAAAACATGGGCTATAGCCTACAGACTTTTTTCACGAAAAACATGAAATCTCACCGACTTTGATGAGAGGTGGCTCATTCGACGGGGAAAAAGAAAATAAATAGACACACAAAAGAATTTTCGAAAAAACCACTAGGTGAAAAGGTAGACCAATAAAACTAAGAATACATGCGTCGCAGCACGGTGAAAGAGTTTTTTGGAAATATCTCGAGAACCAGGTAAGTTTTCACAGCGAAATTTTGTAGGGATATTCCTCTCTTTATTCCTCTCTTCAGTACGCGTCCAGCGAGTGCTCATACGCCAAAATCAGTGACATTTAATTTTCCGGCAAAATTTCGCAAAAAACATGGGCTATAGCCTGCAGATTATTTTTATCGAAAAACGTGAAATCTCACCGAATTTGATGAGAGATGGTTCATTCGACGGGGAATAAGAAAATAAATAGATACACAAAAGAATTTTTTAAAAAAAACCACTAGGTGAAAAGGTAGACCAATAAAACTAAGAATACATGCGTCGCAGCACGGTGAAAGAGTTTTTTTTTGGAAATATCTCGAGAACCAGGTAAGTTTTCACAGCGAAATTTTGTAGGGATATTCCTCTCTTCAATACGCGTCCAGCGAGTGTTCATACGTCTAATTTGGTGACATTTAATATTCATTCGAAATTTCGCAAATAAAACATGGGCCTGCAGATTATTTTTAACGAAAAACGTGAAATCTCACCGACTTTGATGAGAGATGGCTCATTCGACGGGGAAAAAGAAAATAAATAGATACACAAAAGAATTTTTCAAAAAAAAAACCACTAGGTGAAAAGGTAGACCAATAAAACTAAGAATACATGCGTCGCAGCACGGTGAAAGTGTTTTTTGGATATATCTCGAGAACCAGGCAAGTTTTCTCAGCGAAATTTTGTAGGGATATTCCTCTCTTTATTCCTCTCTTCAGTACGCGTCCAGTGAGTGCTCAGACGCCAAAATCAGTGACATTTAATTTTCCGGCAAAATTTCGCAAAAAACATGGACTATAGCCTGCAGATTATTTTTATCGAAAAACGTGAAATCTCACCGAATTTGATGAGAGATGGTTCATTCGACGGGGAATAAGAAAATAAATAGATACACAAAAGAATTTTTCAAAAAAAACCACTAGGAAATATCTCGAGAACCAGGTAAGTTTTCACAGCGAAAATTTGTAGGGATATTCCTCTCTTCAATACGCGTCCAGCGAGTGTTCATACGTCTAAATCGCTGACATTTAATTTTCATTCACAATTTCGCAAAAAAAACATGGGCTATAGCCTACAGACTTTTTCACGAAAAACATGAAATCTCACCGACTTTGATGAGAGGTGGCTCATTCGACGGGGAAAAAGAAAATAAATAGACACACAAAAGAATTTTTCGAAAAAACCACTAGGTGAAAAGGTAGACCAATAAAACTAAGAATACATGCGTCGCAGCACGGTGAAAGAGTTTTTTGGAAATATCTGGAGAACCAGGTAAGTTTTCACAAGTTTTCCTCTCTTTATTCCTCTCTTCAGTACGCGTCCAGCGAGTGCTCATACGCCAAAATCAGTGACATTTAATTTTCCGGCAAAATTTCGCAAAAAACATGGGCTATAGCCTGCAGATTATTTTTATCGAAAAAACGTGAAATCTCACCGAATTTGATGAGAGATGGTTCATTCGACGGGGAATAAGAAAATAAATAGATACACAAAAGAATTTTTTAAAAAAAACCACTAGGTGAAAAGGTAGACCAATAAAACTAAGAATACATGCGTCGCAGCACGGTGAAAGAGTTTTTTTTGGAAATATCTCGAGAACCAGGTAAGTTTTCACAGCGAAATTTTGTAGGGATATTCCTCTCTTCAATACGCGTCCAGCGAGTGTTCATACGTATAAATCGGTGACATTTAATTTTCATTCACAATTTCGCAAGAAAAACAT